>JANHGN010000160.1:0-39917 GCA_024605025.1 Megaceryle maxima
GGTTACATACTACTCTCACAATGCTAACACCCACACAGACACATGCACACATACTCCTGCCTTTAAAGGGGGTTGGTTTTATCTCAGAGCAGAACAGGAATGTTTAGGAAAACACAAAAGTTTTGCAGGTTAGAAAAGTATTTCCCTTAGTAATGGGAGGCCTCCAATGGTATTCAATATTTCAAACAATTTTGGTTTCAATTAAATTAATAGAAGGGAAAATAAAAAAAGAAAGGGCTGGGAGGGGGGTAATTTTTTCCTTTCCTGAGGGAAAGTTCAATTACTTAAATTGTTCTTTTGCAGAGGAATGAAACAATTGCTGCAGAAAGAACACTGGAAAATGTCATCCAATCTGCTTCTGAAATGCAATTTATGCAATGAAGCACCATTTGTATGGATTTCACTAATTCACTCCAATTTAAAACACCAGACAGACTCCAGTTTCAGTGTTTCTTCAAAACTATTGGGATTACTAACAGTAAGGGCTACACCCCCACCCCCTTCCCAGAAGGGCCTAAATCTTTTAGGGTGAAGTTAAGTATAGTCCTTCACAAGGCAACTTAAGCATTTTGGTCTGTTCCTCAGCGGCAGTATATGAACATGGGTTCCCTTTGTGTCTCAGCAGCATGCAGAAGCTGACTCAGAAGGCTAAGGTGCAGATATTGAGCTTTATAGTTGTAAACCACACAATTACCTACAGTCTTTAGGAGTAAAGATGCAGAGAAGGATACAATGCAGCTTTCCAAAGATGGATATTAAGATTATGTCCATACAATCAGCTATGGAGTATCACAGAACAGCAACATTTAACACCAAAGCACTGAAGGACAATTCTCCAAGGGTCTTAGGCACTACTAATCCATATAAATCAGTCAAGATCATTAGTTATAACTGAAGGACATGGTCTAAATATGATTCCCTGACTTCCTACAGGCTCTGGCAGGTCTAACTTTGGGTTTCTGCAGATAGTTTTGCAAATGTTACTCAAGATCTAGACCATTGTCCTTTGGAAAACTTACACACAATAGAAGTATTTTCAGAGAGATGATTCACTTTCTCTCCTCTTGCTTTTAGCAAGAATTCTGTTTACAGCTGGTAGGAAAAGTGCTAGGAAGCAACATACAGCAGTCAGGATTGTTACTTCAGAACATGTAAGTGAATACCATTTCAAAAAGACAGCAAATGAAGCCAAGGCAAATAAAATAAATACTATAGAAAACATCTTCCAAACTATTTCTGCCTTCAGCTGCTTCTTGTCCTAGGGATGCTTGTTTTATCACAGGTACTGCTGTCTGGAAATTATAGCTAATAAGATAAACTCCAGAGATAAAAATTTTCAAAGATTTCTTTGAAGAACTCTGAGAGGTTTACATGACTGTAAGCATTCAACTTTCAGAAAAATAATCTAGATTTTACTAAATCAGAATCCATCCCTTTCATTCTATATGAACAAATTAATCTCATCGGTTTCTTCACTGACTTCAACTATAAACACAGACATTAATTTCATTAGGTTCACTAGATTTTGTCCTTTTCCCATCTGAAACAGTATGTTCTTGATGACAACCCTGTACTACTAAGTGAATCTCATATTCACACTGAGAGTGCCAGAGTGCTTTTAAAATCTTGACTACCTTTTTTTCTACTTCTGTCATAAGTCTGCCTGGAAAAAACAAAACAAAACAAAACAAAAAAACCCCCACAGCTGAAAGGGGCATGTTCACTCTTGGAAGTCAATAAAAGAGAGGGGGTGTGGAAGAGAAACTTTAACGTTGCTCAAGAAAATACTTTTCAGTCGGACTCCAGCAGCATACTGGATAATTCCTGTCTGCAGCACACAGTTAAAGCTGCCTGCGCTTAGGGGCGATTGGCAGTCTGCTCTGGGTTCCTTCACAACACTCCTAATCTCCACTAATACTCTCCCATGCTTCATTTAATTTCACTCTCAGGGCTCTTTTTTCAATTTATTCCTCAAATCTTAAACCAATGCCCTCATTGTTTAGGATTCCTTTACCCTGACAAAGCTGACCTCAGATATCCTCTCCTCTTTCCTGCTCTATAACTCAGGCAGTCGACTTACTCATTCATATGGTAACCACACATAATAGCCTCCACATTAATTAATTAAGTAATTTTGGTTCTTTAAGGTACTACAGAGGGGTTTTCAATCTTCCAGTGCCTTTCAGGCCAATTGAACTCATTTTTTTGTTGAGTGGCCCAGAGAGTACACGGAAGACCAGGGAGAACATGCCCGCTCTCCCTCTGGGCTGTTCCTTTCATGCTGCTAAAAGGTTAGGCCCAAACAACATCAGCAAGTCTAATTTGCCCCAGCAGCGGATGGGAAATGACTGAAAACCCTGCAGATTAATTTGTGTCAGATGTATGCTTTAAAGCAAAAGAGAATGAGAGAGCATTTCTTGTTCTTGCTGTGGGACTTTGAAGGGCCCTCTTGTTTCTGATCTCTTGGGAGCTGAGTGGCCCTTCGAAAAAGAAAGAAGTCCTACCTTTGCTTTATGTTCTCCTTTGTCTTTGATGCTTTTCAGTAATCAGACAATTCAGAAAAAAAAATTTCAAAGGGATAAAAAGAAGCAAAACTGTAGAATGCGTGATGTGGTTTACAACAACTGCTGGCCCATCTAGCAAAGGTGATCTTGCACCATACAGATGAGATGGGTGGAAAAAGAAGGGGTTTGGGGGATTTTTTGGGAGGTGCATGTCCCACATCATTCCAGTAAAGGAAAAGGTGGTTTAAGCTTCATGACACTCTGAAAATAGTAACCATTAATGTTACATAAGCAATATTCTAATAGTATAGAAACTGCAGATTGGTACATGGTACAGACTGTCTGACACTGTTACGGTGACAGTCAGAGGGAAGCTTGGGTCCAAACTAATTTACAGGTTGAATCAGTAGACTCAGAGTTGGTCCCCAATGGCCAGAGGTGATCACCCAGCTGTGGTGTTCTGATGGGAGGAGTTCTGGAGTGGCCTATGGAAATTCAACACCTGTAATACTTAACTAGGTCCTATTTTGTGTGATTTAATAAGGAACAACAGAAACTATTTTTTTTCTTTATATGACTAACACATGAGTTGGAAAACAGTACACCTGGCAGTGGTTAGATATCTTATTGGTATTCTCAGCAAGGCCAAGAACAGTCATCTCTGTGTCCAATCGCTCTGGTTAATGGTGTTGCAACATTAGGGACAAGTCATGTATGGTGCTACCACTGTGCAGTAACCATGATGTTGCTAAATAAAGCTGACTTGATTTTGTACATTCTTAGAACTCATATCCAATCTGATCTGCCCACCACATCTAAAAGCATTTGTTTACTTTTTAGGCAACCATGCTGTTTAGCTGTCAGATGAGAGTTTCAAAATGCTAAGGAAGCTCAAAATAAGCCCTATAAAAGAAGTGCAACATTATTGTTGACTCATCTCTGGTGAGAGCTAGTTCTGTTCCAAAAGCTCAGGCCTTAGTTTTCATTCACGTTGTTCCCAATTCTTGTCATATTATAATAAGACAGAAATAATAATACCCAAACTCCTACCTGAAGTCTGAATCCTGATCTGATTTGGCAGCATAAACCTAACCATAAAAACTTTCAAGAGAGCCAAACAGACAAAAAGCCCTAATCTAAAGAGAGTGAAGACATTTTGTGGAATTAGACCTTAAATCTTGGTTTCAAAACAGACTTAACACTTAGGAGCCTATGTCACAACTTTCAACAAGATGTCAGACATAGTCAGTACAACATTTAATATTGATGCAGTTGTACTGTTACCCTTAGCAGTATCACCTATCTCAATCTAGAAAGGAAATAGCAGTATAGGGAAGCAACAACACAGAATGCCTTTATATCTATAAATGTGGTTGTACTGGGATGTTTTTCAATAAAAACACATACCAGTAACTCAAATGGTTGTACTAGTGCCAGATACTCTATAGAATACCAAAAGTCTCAGAAGTCTTAGATGGCTATATCACGCTAACTTCACCACAATTTTGGCAGCTAATAACATTTCCAGGCCCACATATAAGAACCAGATCACATCTGAGATGTGAGAGGTCTTAAATTACTTGATCATTTTGAAAATATTATTTTTAAGGCTGATGAAATGTATAAGATTTGGCAACTTAAAAAAAAAAAAAAAGCAATCCTCAAAGAAACAAAATCAAACTAAACCACTCTGTAGATACAATAATGAAAGGAAATAGAAATATGTAAAAATGCTGACTATATTGGCATGTCTTTTCTCTCAATAACCCATACTTGTGGAAAATGGTAGCAATAGCTACAGCGATACATATAATGCTCTCTGAGCATTTTTATCCAATACAAAGATATGTTGGTTTCTTCATGTATACAAGAAAAGACTGAGTCCTGGAGAAGATATTCAATAGTATCTAAATTCTTAATTCCCTGATTTAGGTCCCTAAAGCTTAGAAACTTTCAGTGGAGGGAGAAAGAGAAATTTCCTTATTTTGTCTGATTAATAGGAAAACCTCAGGTTCATTGATAGAGTTTTAGGGCACATAGTGATGACAGAAAAATAGGCAGCCTCAGCCTTCAGATAACTGACTTGACTGATCTCTCACTGCAGCTCTAAATTTGTTCACCACAAATTCATATCAGCGCTAGCTGCATCTCAGAAGAGCAGCTCAAATGCATGGCCAGGGGTTTGCAGGAGAGCAAGCCTGCTCAGCCCTGGCTTGAAATAGCTTTAAGAGCAAGGGAACCACACCCTTTCTTCATGTCATAGCAGAACAAATAGAGAAGTCACAAAACCTATCTTCTGGCTACACTGTCAGAAATGTGGTTGTGTGGTCATGCTAGTAAGCACTCAGCCCAGTACCAATCTTTCTGGCACCAAAGCCTCAGTAATCTATCCCAGGCCAAACAGTGTAGTATGGGAACGTCCCACATTGACAGTTCTCCTGGAGATTCACACAAGCTTGAGAAAATGGCATCAGCATTTCCCTCTCCTTTTCTGAGCTGCTTTCCTGTCCAGATAAAGATCACTGCTACTGCTCATTTTAGGCTTGGAAGCAGGTTCAGTGAAGACTCTGGAATATTTGATCCTCTAAGACTAACAGGATTGCATGAGATCTGCAGCTCATGCCAGATA
Source organism: Megaceryle maxima (assembly GCA_024605025.1). Taxonomy (NCBI): domain Eukaryota; kingdom Metazoa; phylum Chordata; class Aves; order Coraciiformes; family Cerylidae; genus Megaceryle; species Megaceryle maxima. The sequence goes on from JANHGN010000160.1 coordinate 5,134, forward strand.
CTGTCTCAGTCAGTCTTTCCTCATCTGTGCCCCATTTAAATTCAAACTTGCATTTTTGGATGGTACCAAAAGTACAATTGCAATAGACATCTCTAAGGGCAGAGCTCATGGGTCTGATATGAAGAGCCATGAAGACTGGTAGGGCTGCCTGTATGGTAGGAAGACTGTACATGAGGAAGGTAATTGGAATGATGGTTGCAGCACTCTCCACATTTCTCCTGACATGAAGCCCTTCAGCCTCATTAAAAGTCTGTATCTGTAGCCAATGACTATTAAAAAGAATTCTAGTATTTAATGACTTAAATATCTGAAAGGTAGTGGAATCTCAGCTAATTACTGATCATTACTATCATAAAAAATATAATATAGACATTCTAGTAACAGAGGAATTATGAAGGTTACAGATATCTTAAAATCAGATATTCTTGAACCACTGCTTGTACATGTTTCCTCATTTTATTCTACATTTATTTATCCTTTTAATTAATGAAGCACTTAAACACTACTGTTTGCATACATATCAACACAGATTTCTACCATGAATGAACACAAAGTGAAAACTAACAAATTGATACCAGCAAGATACATTTGTTCTGCATTTTCAATAACTTCTGTAGAAGTCTGAAGGGCAGAAATCAGATCCCCAGAAAACAGTTTGCAATAGTTAATTCTTTGAAAAAGATGAGGGGGGGGAAACACACAAAAAAACCAAAACAAAAACCAAAACCTCTATTTAAGAAGGATAGGAGACTGCTACAATTTTTGATGTAGGCCTCAAAGATTTAGTTTTAAGAGAATTCAGCTAAGGATTGTTCATTCTTAACAATTCTGAATAACTAGGTCCTGATTATCTGAAATCAGTGATTTTTAAAGAAAACTAGACCCTAAAATTTATCCACTAGCTTTACATGAACACATAATATTTTCGTCTCTTTGTCTTCAATTTTAGATCCAGTCCACTGTTCACATTTCCAGGCATTACAGACATTTGATTTTACTTCCCCTTATGTTAAAATTTTAGGTCCAGGGCCAAACTGTGGCCTCAGCTGTGCAAATGTAACCGAAGCAACAATATTCACTTGAGTGAACTTCCATTAGCAAAGGAATAAGCAAGACTTGGCTCACACCTGATGTGCTTTAGCACTGTAATAATCTCAAGCTGGCATCTCAGAAATAGAAGTGTTCATAACACTGTTCCAAATATGTGTCTAAATCTATTCCTGCTCAGGATTTACTGAAGCACCATGTAAGAATAGTTGGGGGGGGAGGGGGGGGGGGAGGAAGCAAGATACTTTGACCTAAGCTTCTAAATTTACCATTTGACTATATATTTTTCTTTAAATGTGGTGTGACTAATATGAATTCACTTGCAATCTGTGTACACAGTGAATAGTTACATTTTGTATGACCTGCCCTGTTTGCTTTCTGTGTAAAATGGAAGAGGTCACTGTATCTAAAACAAACCTGAACTTGAAGCTAGAGTCCTAAGTAACTTGAATACATGCAAATCAAGCAATCTCACCCCAAAGTCAGCATGAACCAGTTGATTTTCCTCACTGGACCCCTACAAATGAGCTAAAAGGGAAAAGGAAAACATCTAGTTCTGGGAAGCTAAAGTTGAGCTTTTAGTTTGATAAATTCAAACCTGTATAGTACCCACCCTGCCTTACCAGGTGACCCTACTTCTCCTTCCCCAGTGCTGGCATGCTCCAGCAATCTCCAGGTCACCTCTCCAGGCTCTTAGGAAGGAGGTGAGAAGTTTGCGACATGGAGAAAGTTTATAGCTTACCAGGTGTGTGAACAAACTTAGACTTACTGGTCTTCTGTGAACTGGGCTAAATCAATGAAACATCAGAGCTCAAACTTGATGTTTTATTTCCTTTGCTCTGAGGTTCTGCTCACTATAAATGTGATCTGAAACAGCACATGTGGGACTGAAGCAAAAAAAGAAATGAAAACAGAATGCGATCATACGGGAGATCAGTTCCATGCTGACGTGATAATACGTTCAAAATTCTCATTTCTGTAGAAAGCCAACCACAGGCACTTCATCAATCAGCATTTCGATTTGTAATGTGTTCCGTATGGTTCTCTGTCATTACTTAATGGGGAACATCCCCTCTGAAAACATCTGACTCGGAGCTCTGCATCAAGAGAGCTGCTCATGTTTCAACCACGTTTCCCAGAAACTGAACACTCAGCAACATATTAATTTTAGTGACAGCCACCACTAATGAGAAACAGCCATGTATTCATTGAATCTTTTACAACACAAAAAAAATTGTATTAACAATGACAAAAAAAATTCTCAGGTTCATTTACATGAGAACTAAATCTCTAGAATTTCAATTTTAACATCCTAAAGCTCATATTGGATTGGTGTGTGTACTTCTTTCCTACACCTTCTAGTTTCCTCTCGCTATTTTTCATCTCTAGTTAGGCCAGTTGTTCTGACATGTGTTCTTCATATCAGAAACAGGAAGCTGGGGCACGAATTGAAGGTTTTATCAGAAGCTAAGAGCTAGTGAAAAAAATAAATCAGTAAGTCCATCAGAAATAAAAGGCTCACATGACTGATTACATTAGATCATAAAGACCTAAAGAAAGCAATTAAAAAAGCTAAGGCATTTTAACTGGACAGCTAAATTGTTTTCCTATAACATTTTTCTTTGCTCAGAACATCAGGGGATTAATGATCTCAAATGGCTTGATTTTTTTAAATTTTCTTTTTGTTTGATTACCTTTGTAATAAAAAGGAGCAGCTATACAAGATTTTGAATTGCTGATATATGAAACAAAATCTACCAGACCCACAAAGCATGCAAGTTGTGAAGAAACTAAAATTTTTGGCTGCATGAAAACAATCACTGTTCCAGCAGACTGGAGGTATCAAGCGCTGTACCTTTATTTAGAAGAGTCTCTACTGGTTATTCGGGGAATTACTTCAAAATGGTCATTAAAAGCAAAATAATAAACCAGCTGGATATTCAGTGTGCCACAGAGTCTAATCAGCAGGATTTCTGAAGAGAAAAACCTGTGTGTCACTAATCTGCTAAGAATTACTTAAATCTACCAACAACATACTGACAAAAGATAATTTATTTTCATAATGAATTGGAGAGACACAAAGCAGAATACCAGGCAAGACATAGCTATGGTAAGAATGAAAGTAGCAACTCTCACAAGCCAGGTGGCTTACTCTCTTACTCCTAGGGTTTTCGGCAGGATTCATTCCAGAAGTAAATGCTTAGAAATGGAAGGAAGATATTTTGCAATTGCTTGAATTTATGTTAGGATCTTCATCAAGGCAACACATAAAAGGGGGGGGGGGTGTTTTGGTTTTTTTTAAGTTTAAAAGAGTATTTTAATTAATAGTATTTTGCTAGCTAATTAAGTCAAGGTCAGAGTTGAAAAGTTGACTCATATACTAAGTTCAAAGAATGATTAATTAGCACTTCTCATATTTTAAAACACACTTCACAGGAGTGGATTATGTTTCATCACACTAAGAAAGTTCACATTTGCCTCCTAAATTCACTGCTTTTAAAACTACTATCCCTCCAGAATCTCAGTTTAGCTTGAATGACTCATACTTTGCATCTTGACTATAGAAACAAATTATGATCTTGGCTGTTGGTTAAAAAAAAAAAATAAAAAATTAAATCCTAAACTCAAAAGTGACACAAATGCCCCCTTAACTTTTTTTTACATTACTTACCAGATTTAAGTGTAAGAGATGGAAACTCCATCCATCAGGATAGTAATCACTAACATAAAAAACTCTTAGAAAATGTTGTAATGAATAAACACAGCGCCCTCAGCCCAAGCTCTAAGCACTAAGACAAGGTGTCAGCACAGGCAGCCCCTGCAGGAAAGAGCTAAACACTAGGGCACGTGTTAAGTATTAGGCTAATCCAGGTAACTAGCTTGCAGGTGCAAAAAATAAGCTTGAATAGATGTTTTCTCGAAACAAGCAGCTGATTGGAAAAACATCTGAAAATGACTTTTAGTGTGTGTCTCACTACATTGCTTATCACTCAGATTATTCTCTTGACCTTTAGTAGACTTCACTCAGAAAGTGCATATGTGTGCTTTGTTGAACTCAGTCTTTTTTTGTTTCATCTCATCCTTAGCTGTCACAGAATGGCTCTGCCACCTGATAAACAGCTATTAGGCTTTGTGCATGCTTTATACCTGTGGGTTGTTTTGGTGTGTTTCCCAAAGACGTTATCAGAGGTAAACTTCAATAACTATGTATGTTCAGGACTATTTCCTTCTAAGCACTTGTGTGTTTTATCTCTGAAAAACAAATTATGGCAGATCTCATGCGGACTAAATTTTAAACTGAAACTTTCACAGATGTTCTGTTTTTTCCCTATATGTTAAAGCTGTCAGGGATGCATCTACCACATTTCAGCTGTTTGGAACCCAAAAATTGTTGCAGTGACAGCAAAAGGGCTGCTGCTACCAATGTTCTACCTGACCTGGTGTAAATGTGAAGATTATGTTAAATCTCCTTCAAGAGCCAGGTAGAAGTGTTGGGCTATCTATATGCATAGCACTTGTCTGTCTGAGAGAAATGAATCAAACTTTAGTATACAAAAACATTGTAAAAAGGGGATAACCTGTGAATTATTTTAGTTACATTAATAATGGTTTAGCTACCTTGCTCAGCTGCAATCCTGGTCCCATTTCTTTAGAGATGAGAAAAAATGCTACATATATGTATTTATGTATTTCTAAATAACAACCATAGTAAATGCTAATCCCTTGGTACCTGAAAATGTACAAACCATTTTATTTTGCTTTTCTTTGGATTATTGCAATAATGTTAAATGTAATAATACTGCTATCCCAATAGCCAGTGAACAGATTGAGAAGGCCAAGCTCTGCCTAGCTGCTAGTGGGCAGAATTCCAGAAAACTAAATTTTGGATACTCTTACCTGTTCAAAACAGTATTCCTGATGTTAGTAGAAGGTTCAGTCCAGGACTTAATTCTTGCAGACAAAGCTGAAAACATAGGTTTTGGTGTAGGTGGGCACATTGATCCAACCAACATTAGTGGCAAGAGCGTCAGGTTCAAGTTTTGAATAACAGATTTAGGTTTTGTTTGGTTGGTTTGGTCATTTTTTTGTTTTTGTTTTGTTTGTGGGTTTTTTTTGGGTGGGTTTGTTTTGGGGTTTTGTTTTGGTTTGGTTTGGTTTTGGTTTTTGTTTGATTGTTTGTTTTTGTTTTTTTTTGTTGTTGTTTGTTTTATTTGTTTCTGGTTTTGTTTTAAATGGATTTAATGCTTCTTAATACAGTTGGAGAAGTGGTGCTTGGAATCATATTCAGTTTTACGTTGAACTGAATGGGAGCTTGCCCCACTCCTTCTGAACTTAACCATATCCCAGAGAGAAATTTGGACCGTATGACAGACTGAGGTTAAATGAGTAGAAAAAAAGGCTTTACAATGCCATGAATAAGCAGTTACCCCTGTTACATCTTGCACTCAGCCTGGCGAGTACTGTTTCCACTGCACTCCATTTGTCAGGTACCTTCAGGGCAACCAGCCCTTGAGTCCTGCTGCTGCCACAGGCTTTCCATTGCTGGTAACTATTTATAACTAACAAGTCCTGTCACTGCATTCCCATTACTAATAACTACTTGTTAGGATTATTGTTGTTACTGCTATGTTAGCAGTAGGCTAAATCCCAAGTTTCCAACTCATTTTTTATTCACACAGAATTATTCTCAGTAGGTAAAATCTGACTTTGTCATAATTATTTGGTCAATGTCTGTTTCCAGAACTGTGTGGCTACACCATTTACCACCAGTAATAAACTTCCCTAGTTATTTTGCAAGAACAGATGATCTGCCACACTCCTCCTCCACTCTGAGGGTAGGGAAAGTAATTTCTAATCATATTATTGGTCAGGCTTTTTTTTATTTAAGAGTCAGGGAGAGGGTGACTCATGTTTCTGTTTGCAATTCAGCAGCTGCCTCCTACTGTCCCCCTGAATCATCAGTTCAGATAAAGCATTACTGCTATGGTCTTCATCATTTGTAGAAAGGGTACAATTAACCAACCCCTTCTTTCATAGCCTTATAAAACATTCTTGCACAATTGGGCTAGATGGGTTTTGTTTGGAAGTGATACACTGAAATCTGAAAATTGGATTGTAACAGGAATTTGCAGCATCAAAAGCAATTTATTCACAATTATTCTTTTCACTTCTGTGGCATTGATTTAAGAACTTGTTTTGATATGAGGTTACTATGTGAAAGAAGAGTGGTCATTTTAAAAGGATCTTTCTGCAGCCATACCTGAACATGTTAAATAACTGCCATCTTTCACATGTTAACCTCTAGACTTTTCTTAACATTCACTTAATGTAGAATTTGCTCTTATTTCTGGCAGATCAGTATATATCTGCTGTGCAGAAGATTAATAGTGACATAAAAAGTAGAGATACAAACTATGAAAATTTGAAAACTTTGACATAAACTTTTGAAATGGAACTTGAAAACTTTGAAAATTATTTGATAAAAAAATTGCAGGTAAGCCCTCTTGTCACAATCTTATTTTCCATGGTATCGCCAGAGAGGAATCTCTGAAACAGATGAACCACAAACATCTGAAGTGCAGGTTCAGGTCCCACATGGAAGAGTAAAGAATGCAATTTCAGTTCCCTTTTCATTAAGTGTACTAAGAACAACCTCCTAAATACTTTTGGGTCCTATCATAAACTACTTTTTGGATGCAGTTTTGAGTGCATAAAGTGGTTTAGGGACCCAGTAAAGGCATCCTGATTTCCAATACATTAAATGTTCACCGTGGGGATCTGAGACTTATGCCCCATTATTAAGACTGATCTTTTAGTAGCTTTGAGAGGGAATTCATGCCATGCTGTCTTGTCACGTGTGACAAACATAGCAATGTGTTGGATTTTTAGCTCTTGTTATGTGTCTTTTGCATGGGAAAGGCTCTACAACAACAGTTATTAGTAACAGAGATAATAATCACCACCCTAATTTATGCTCTAAGTTACATGGAATTATAGGACATTATTTAACATCACATATGCCCATAAAAATTATAAATCATGCCCCCAAATACAAATTAATTTTAAAGCTTAAAGAAGAATGTTAAGTAAAAATAAAAAATGTCATATTTATTTGGATTAGCACACTTAAAAGGAACACACAAAGCTTCATAAATCTTATATTGCTTATATAATATGCATTCACTTTATAAAACATATAAAACTTTATATTGACAAACTTTTTACTGTGTCAAAGTAGATATCACTATTGAAAAGTAATTATTGAATATATTCCTTAAATTATGAAAAAAAACCCCAGAAAATCTTAAATCAGTGAAATACAGATAAATATCTTCTTGGTTATCACTGTTCTACTGAATAGACACTACTTCCAGAGTACATAAAAATTTATGCTTCCTCTAATGTCATGATATGTTATATAAATATAATATATCAGAGTTGTATGAGTATACTAATAGCTATTTCTAGTTTCATATTATCCTTCCATAGGCACTATAAAGCAAAAAAATATGTAGATCTCTTTATTTGTTCTTAGAGAGGTCACTGTAAGATAACCAAGTTGTGATGAAAAGCACTATTCTACTTGATTAACATAGTAGTCAGCACAGTACTTCTGATGTATTTTAATCGTTCAGTTCTCTGTTTATAAAATACTTGGGTATTAAAAAAAAATGTGATGTTAGGTGCATCAGTCACCTAATGTCACCCAATAAACTTCATTAGATTTCAAAACACCACTTTTTCATGTCTTAATCATTCCCTGAGTACAACATATATGTGAATAATTCATTACAGACAAATTAAGTAAATAATTTCCTCAGAAGTTGTATATATATATTTTAGGATTCAGATTTCCTTCCTTTAATGATTGTAAGTAAATTTCACTGAATTTGAGTTAAGGAAGATAATGCACAAAAATTGGCATTTTCCACAGAAGCCAGGGGATGGTGTTTAGCTGAAGGCACAGCTGTTTGAACAGTTCTTTGTGTGGGTTACCAGGGAATGCCCACAGAAAGCCTGTTTGTGTGCTTCACTGGGGGGACTGAGGGGAAGGCTTCTTTACATGTACTGTATTTTCTACTCATGTTGTACTATCTCCTTCCAATTTTTGAATCCTCTTGCACATTTTTTGCTCCCTATTGACCTCATCATCATCATATAAAATATGACTTGAAGAAAAACAGGTGGAGGCTCAGTTTTAGTTCTTTCCATTCTGTACTTACTGTTTCTTCCCAGCCGGCTGTCCTTCTCCTCCTCCCTCCCCCACTTCAGTTACTCAACAAAAAGCAACAAGTGAAAAACTAACCAAGGAAATGTTTCACAAAGAAAAAAATTCCATGTCACCCTCTCCCAACACATACACACACAAAAGGCAACCTTAGCAATAACCACAATCATCCAGCAAATCAAAAAAAGCCTACATAATGAACATACGAAAGTGTGAACTGCTAAACTGTGTTATTCACTTAGTTCTTGGCAGAACAGTTTTAACATAAATAGGTTTGACATTTGATTAGAAATAGTTACTTTTTCTTTCTCTTCTTTCTTTTTCTTTTTTTTTTTTTCTTTCTCTTTCTTTTTTCTACTAGAAATAAATTATATTCAGAACTCACTGGAGCATAGATAAATGAAAGCTAACATTTTTAACTTGATTACATTCTGCAGTGATGTATAGAGGTGCATAGCTACAGTAAGTGATTCCATGGAGAGAAAGGGGGAGGGAGGGGAAAGCCCTCCACGGATATGATAAGGAAAGCTGGGATGAATTGTGGGCTCTGTTATCCAAGGGTGGATAGCTGCTGCTGCACTAAAGGCCTTTATTCCCTGTCTGTGGGAAAGTGGTGGGCGAAGGCTGCGTTCTCAGTTACACTGCACATGCAGATTTTAATTAGCTGGATTAAAAACAAGACCGTATCATGTCCTTTAGCAGTATTCTATCTAGAAACAAAAGATTTTCTTTCCTGGCTTCTGCAAGCAACACAGTAAGGCATTAATAAAAAAAAAAAAGGTCATGGCAGTTCAAGATGAAAGGTCACACATGATAAAAACACCATGTGAGGGGGATATCATGTTTATCTCTGTGATAAAGGAGCTCTGTCCAGGAAGGTCAGCACAACTTGCCTCAGTAACAGAAAAATATAAACATATGGGGTGGTTAGATGGTGGAATGGGGAGTTGCAAAGTGAGTTCAGTTGTGGAAGTAGAGAGGGAAAAAAAGAGAGAGAGAATTGTTAGAGAATATGAGCTGAAAAGATCCAGCTTTAAAAAAGCTAAAGAGGGTCAAAAAGAGCCTGAGATGAAGCCTGGGGTGATGGCTGCATAGCACAGTTCAGAGCCTGTGCAGTGTTTATTAGCATCAAGCCTGTGGTGATACCCTCTGCCAGCAGGCAGGGTAAAACAGCTTGGGCCACTGAGCTACATCCTCTCACACCACAGCCCACTCACACATGGGCAGAGCCTGCATCCTTCTGCTCCCCAAAAGACCATGGAGATATTAATCTCTGGGTCAAGTTTCAAGCCTCTGCTAATTCCAGAGGATCTCCAAACTGAGTGCTTGGGCTGAGATTAGGTTTTTTTAAATGTTTTATTTGAGCCACTACAACTATTAGGGGGTGGGAGGTTGTGTGTTGATGATTTGTTGTTTTGTTTTGTTTTAATAGGGAGCCACTTTTCCACCATGAAGACCAAAAGAATTTGCTTGTACTTCCAAAGAAGTGTTAGCAACTCTCTAACCCACAGCCTTCAAGGCTTTGCCCTGGAATGCACTGAGCACTTTCAACACCACTGTTATCAGTAGGAGGAATATGCAAGCCATCCTCAGTTTCTCACAAGATCACACTGCAAAAATAGACACATTATATCCTTGCAAACCTTAGCTGATGCAATGGTCTCACTAGGTCTGAGAAGAGACACTGCCATATGCAGGTATTCATGGGAGAGTGCTTCAGACTTGAGGGGCAACATGGTAAGGGAAAGGGAAGGGAGCTAAAAGTAGATCAGGTTGAATGTTCCTCCTCTGCTTTGACACACTTCCTGCTTTCTAAAATCCAGCTCTGAAAAAAACCCCATCAATTTCCAAGTAAATCATTCTGGGTAACAACTCCTTTTCTTCATAACATTTTCATTAAATAAGATTCTCATAGCCTGGGCCAGGTATGACTATGTACATGTTGGGCTCCATAGCCTCTTTTATGAGACTGATCCATGAATAGGTCAATTAAGAAACAAAGAGTCTTTTTAGCCTAAAAGGAACATTGGTCAAAGGCACACAGTAAAGTTCTCATAGTTCAGCAAGGTGCTGCACATCAAATGACCGCATTAATTAACAGCACACTATTAGCCTGTAGCAAACCTGAGGCAAAAGACACATTAGTTTAAATGTCACTGATATCAGTACTTGTAAGCTTCAGTAATTCAATCATATGTCTAAGCTCTAAGAAAAGTTAAGGCCAGTGCTAGAAACCAGAAACCTTCTGGATAAAACAATACAGTTTTTCATTTTGGGCAGCAATTCAGTGTAGTAGTTATCTACCAAACTGATAATACAATGATTAAGATGTCCCAGTTCTGCTGTTGCTGCTGCTAAGATCGTTGGAAAATCGTAGTTTAATTCAATACATGTAGGTAATTTTCTGTAATCTTAGTAATATAGTATGGCCTAATATAATCACTTTGTCCAATGAGCTTTTTAAACCTACTTGGCCTTCACTGCCGATTATCTTTGGAATAGAGAAAAATATTATAGCATGAATTGCCTGATTCTGATTTATATTGCTGCAGGCAGAAGTATAATATAGTCCTGTGAAAGACAGTGTTACATGGGATAATTGGGGTACTAAGTGCACAGAGTTAGCCCTAGAAACACAGAGCACCAGATCCCCAAGCTATCTCACATTATAGGACATTTCAGGCTTATCCAAACCCACCCTCAGGGTTCTGACTATGAAGACATCATGATATAGGGGTAAACATGTAAATGTCCATTTTGTAGGGATAAAATAAATTCCATTCCTAGAAAAGGACATGTGAAAAAAGTTGCCATAGAAATCATAGGGAGTTTTAGTTTCACATCAGTTTAGCATGCTTATGTGACCTCGAACACCTGGTGTGTTTGTACGTCAACACCTCGCAGCTTTTCACCCTTTTTCTCAAATGAGGTACCAAGTCAAAGAAGATCTTAGTTACTTGCTCAAAGCTGTAGGACATCTTCCCATCAGGGAAGAGAGCTGAAACTGTTTTTTTCCAGAACCTCTGCTTGTGTGAAAAAACTTTCAGTAGTACAAAACTAACAAGTTTTGAGTAGGCAACAACCCAATTTTATTATGTTATGAGATTTAAAACATACTTGTTTCAGTACTCATTTAGTAAAAAAACAGAATGAGAGAAAAAAAGAATCCAAATGTGAAGGAGGTGAACAACTAATGATTATACTTCTCAGTGGCTTCTGGTCACTGAGGCCAATAGGGGTTTTCTGTTGACTCCTGGCAGAGTTACTGAGGTTTCACTTTGACACTAAATAAACTAAATAGGACCAGCAAAGCATGGGCCTGAAACCATCCTACTACTAAACTGGTCCTTGGCTTAAGTTTTGGCCCAAGCTTACTTGTACTCTTCCAGACAATGCCAAAGCACAGCTTGTGTGTTAACCTGGGTCAGGAATGATCTCCAATAGGTGTTCTGGATGTGGCCACTGTAATTCAGAGGGTAACAGAGTTTAGCTGTGTGAACACAAACTCTTTCATGCCAGTTGGCCTCCAAGAAAACTCTCTGACTAACTTTATTTAATAGTTCAGATGTAGTAAGTGTGTCCAGGTGTTCCTTTCCTTTCCAGTCCTGCTGAAGCCAGCAGCCAGTGCTCAGTCCAAACATTTGTCAGTGTGACATGGCATTCAGCAGAGTGACAGGAGTAACATGATTTGACCATGCAGCTCTTGTAAATGCAACACAGTTCATTATACTTTAAAGAAAAGCACTGCTATTTGGGGAGTGGACTGAAGCAGACCTCAAAGTAAATAAACAAACCACAACATAAAATGATATAAACAATTGGAGAATGAATAGTCGATTTGCTTCAATTAATTAGGGGCTAGTTCTCCGTTACTATAAAGCTGTCTGCACAATAAATAAGTATATATATGTATAGCCTTATTTATAAATACAAACTGTGATATTATGTAAATTCCACATACACTGTTAATGACATTAAAAATATCAGCTCTTACTTTATTGCATAAAAACCCAGTAGGTTCTACATGGAAGAAAGCATTTTAAACAAAGGCATTCTCGTTTAAAGCAATAATCATCAACATGTGGCTTATATGTTGTATGTGGCAGCTGCAACAACATTCATATCTCAGTGTGCCTGGTCTTAGGCAGAGCAAGGAAGTGCTGAAAACAGTAGCTATCCTTGTGGATCCACTCCAGATCCCACAGAAGTCAGGGAGAACCTACCCTCCATGTTTACTTTCACACTCAGGCAGCACAGCTAATGTTAAGCAAAGAAACCACAGCTATGCAGCTCACTCCCAGCAAGCCAAGCACATAAGAAAAAATTTCTATCCCATCCCTAAAATCAGGATTTTTTGGTGAAAAGGAAGAGAAATAGAGATGTGGCACCACAGCCATGTGGTTCCTTCAGCAAAGTCTGTCTTGAACTTACCCTGACATCTGTAAAGGCCTTGAAGCACCTGAGATCCATCAGATAAATAGCCATGGTAGAAGTTATTTTTTTGGGAAACAAGTATGGTTTTATTTATTATTATCTTTAACATGATGTTGCAAAACATTGTCCTTGCTAAAAATAAAACACAGTACCAATCATAAATAAAACAACAAAAAAATTAAATACAAACAAAAAACCAACCAACCAAACAAACAAAACCCCAAACAAACAAACAAAACCCAAAAACTAAAACCAAACAAACCCAACCAACCAACCAACCAACCAAAAAAACACAACAAAAAAAACACAGTACCAATCATCACAACATGAACATGAGTCTTGGGCTCAGCTGGCTTACATGTTCTGGAAAGATCATTAGTTTAAAGTTTCTGCTTCTGTGAACTGAGGAACAATGATATCTTTCAGGAAATAAATCCTTCTTTTCACCACTGCACTACATTCCTGATCATTCTGCCCCATTTCAGATTATTATATGGGGAAGCTGAAGGGATCAGGCTAGCTGATCTCTTCTCCAAAGAACATGGCCATTCCACTGGGTAAGAAGATAGGGGCTTGCTCATAAAGAAGATAGGATCCTTCTACACCTTCCCAGTGACAGACCAGTTGCTAAGGACTGTAAAAGGTGAGCTCTGGCAGTTTAAGAGATAGACCAGAGAGACATCAAAAGCACATTTTCAGTGGACATGAGCTAAAGTTCCTAAATGAGAGATCCAGAAAGCATAGCTGTAGCTACCTAGCAGTGAAATGGATTGCAAGTCTATCTAATGTTTGTCTTGCTTAGTTTTCCCACAGTACAAATATTTTGTCTACATGAGTCAAGCTAAAGAGCACAGATCTTTGTTCCTTGATCAGATGTATTCATTCAGCTGTTTTCTTCTATCTGCTGTAAACTATGAAGTAAATAAGGTAAGAAGGTGCACAGGACACCTCCTGTGGTGGTGGATGTTGAACTCTGAAGAAATTGTAGTTTATTGTGTGCAAGTTTAAAACACACTTAAGAGAGGTGACAGGAGCTAAACTAATTTCCAAGTAGTTTCTAAAATTGCTGATTCTAGCTGTTGTGTTTCTGTTTTTTTATTTTTAAATTTGACAGCATTTTTGAGATTTAATTTCAAGTTGAGGGTGTCTATTCCAACCAAAACTAACACACAGTAATGGACACTGTAAACCTCTAAACTGTAAATTTGACTTGAAACAACAGGATTACTTTGGTAAATGACAAAACACTTTAAGAAAAAACAAACCATAACTGATATTAAATCATAAAAGTAAGACAGCAAATGAGAACCTAATAATTTCTTGAAAATCTGTTCCCTATGGATCAAAAATAAATAAACATTTTCTTTAGGGCCTCAGAATTGATAGTACCGTGGCATGCACAATGCAAACATGCTTTGCTCCCAAAGACTTGGCACCAGCATTGCTATTGTATAACACAGCTTTAAATCTGCTCTAAAGCAATGCTGTAAATCAGGACTCATTCCACCAAAGTCAATGCAGCTAAGTGACTGTAAAACTAGTATGTGAGAGAAATCGTGTTGTTAACCTCCAAGCAGAGTTTGCACTTGTCTCACAAACCTCTGTTTGGTCAGGCTCTATTTTGTTCATTCAAAGTGTGAAATGAGAACCTCCAGCTAGGAAATAAGTATTTGATTGTAGTTAAGCTATGCTTGATATAACTTAATGATACTAAACTTATAGCATAATCCTTCTTGGCCCATGTTCAATAACATTGCCTAAATTAGAATGGAGGTGTGTGATTCTAAGCTCAAGCAACAACTTGGACCATCTTCTGCCCACACAACCTAATGATATGAGAACCCAGAAGCAGCTATAGGCTTCCTTCTTTGACCTGGAAGTCCCCATGACATTTCCTCAGAAACACCATGGAAACCAGAGATAACTTACCTATCACATAGTGGTAGATAGATTCTGGTTCTTTCTCTTGGCTATAACTTGATACCTTATGTTACACTATTACTGAAAACTGGAAACCAAGACCAGGAACCAGAAGATCAGAACACCTGTCATTCCCTACACTTTTTAAAAATGGGCTTCACTTGATATTTTATTCCTCAGAAGAAAATTTTTACCTAAAATTCTCAGTGGGCTGAGGTGCATACTATTGATTGTTGACTGGCTGAAAAGGACTTCTCCCTCAAAAGCATTGAGGCATTTTCATTGCATTGTAGGATCAAAACACAGGTATGCAATTTAGTTTGTCTAAATTGCTCTGCAGAGAACATAAAATCCTCTGATTTCAGGTAATGTGGCTCCATGTGTCCATGACCCAGGAGAATAATTCCCCCTTACAATGGACTTTTAAACTCTATAAAAACATCATCGTAATGCTCAGTAGCAGTCAGACAGCACACAGGATGCCAGAAGTCCTTTGGAAGGGAAGGGAGAACAACACAGAGGATGTCATTCTGCCGTTTCATAAGTTCAAGATGAATACTGAGTACTGATCCCCTCCCTTCTACAAAGGCATAGCAGAAAGACGACAGCTACAACAGTGTGCAACAAGGATTATCTGACATGTAGAAAAGCTTCTCTACATGGAGAATTTAGGTCACAGAGAACTGCTTGGAAAAAAAGATGACTGATGAGTGGTTGACATTAAATCATGAAAAAAATGAAGAAAATATCCAGGAAAGAATTATTCAGCATTTCTCATTAAAAAAAAAAAAAAAAGCTAGGAATACATACTAGAACGATTAAGACATACCAGGAAGACTAAGGGACAGACACACAATGTTGTAAAAGCCAAAATTATTAAAAACCCCAATAAAATACAATTAGATATATCTAAAAAATAAGACCCATACTGACAAAAAGACCCTACTGAACACGGAGATATGGACTCTTTTGCTACTTCTTTCTTTGCCTGCTCTTTACAGATCTGATAATTTCACTGCACCTAGAAATGCTTCTAAATGCCCTATCATTTCATTCAGCGCTTAGGATTCAGCACTGTCCATGGTTATATATAAAGACAGCAGTTTTGCAGACATGTTAAAGGAAAAAATATTAACTAGAAGTTAAAAAACTGCCACATTCAGATCTGCATTTTAACTTCTTCACTGTTCACAGGCATGTAGAACATATTTAATGATTAGTGTTATTAACTATATGTTTTGTGGCAATTTGATACAACTGGGGAGTGTGTGCAAAAACTGTTCCGAATGCAGCTCCCGATTTCTGATTTCCAAT
Organism: Megaceryle maxima; assembly: GCA_024605025.1. Lineage (NCBI taxonomy): Eukaryota > Metazoa > Chordata > Aves > Coraciiformes > Cerylidae > Megaceryle > Megaceryle maxima. Next base: position 21,077 of record JANHGN010000160.1, read on the forward strand.
TACATAGATATTTTAAGCAATTTATTGATGCTTTTTTTGGTTTGGCCCTTGTTTGGGTGGTGGAAAATCATGATAAAAGAGTAATCCAAAAACATGAGGAAAAATTCAAGGAAATGCACAGCTTTTTAATTTTTTTTCTGTGCGAAGTCCTAAAGAGAAAAGGCAATCCCAGAGTTTTTGCATCTCCAGCCTGTCACCTCTTCTGCTGCATGGAAGGAAGAAAGACGTTGGAGAGGAAAGGGAAGAAGCCCAGGCCTAGATCAAGCAAGTGCACTTCAAGGGTTTCACTGAGCTTGCATCTGGCTGCCAGGCCACCCTGGCATCAAGTGCTCTTTCCACACTGTTTCAGTTTCTCTTTTCTCTAGGTGGTAAGGAGCTTTCTGTTTTATCATGGAGTAAATCTGAGTTTGGCAGACACACAAAAAAAAAAGTGCATTTCACTTTCTCTGGGAAATGTAAACAGCATCACACCCAGCCAGCACTGCCAGTTAGTGTAACAGCAGAGAAAGCTCCAGTTCGTATCTGGATTTTGCCAGATATGTGGCACATACAGATGAAAAGTAAAATAATGAGTTTGAAAAGGTTCATCCATTTATCTTGCTGGCACAAAGACTTTCTTTCTTTTATTTTATGGGATCTTAAGGATGTCATCTGCCATTTTTGTTTATGTAAAACCAAACCAAACCAAACAAAAACACAAACCAAAACAAAAATAAAACAAATAAATCCCCAACAACAAAGAAAAAAAAACCAAAACAACAACCCACAACAAAAACATGCTGCTGTGTAAAAAAAGCAGAAAACTCTAAAAGCATTCAAAGAGGGAGCTGTAGTTTTAGCCTTCTGTATGTGTGATTCCAATACGTGCATTTAAATGTAAATGCTACCCTTTCACCCTTGAACCACCTATTCTTGCAGCCAGCAGAAAGAGAGCATTCATGGTATAATGTCTTTATGAGGACAGATCTTATACTTAATTTCTCATGTGAATCAAACTCTTTTATAGCACATTTTTGTGAGATTAAAAGAACAATATTAGTCTAGTGGTTCGGCAGCCAGATCACTGCTCTGTCACATGGGAGACGCAGGTTCAAAGGGACAGCAGGCAACTTTTCAGGGAAGTACATGACTGAAACTGAAGCCACAGAAAGATTCAGTCCTCCATTCTCACAGAATTGTTTAACTTTGCATTATTTCCTTCCTTAGGCCGGCCAGAGATACCCTCCCTACGGCTCCTTACTGGAAACTGTGTCCAGCTGCTGATCCTTTACAGGGAGTTATTAGGAGAAGGGTTTGAGACCCCAACTCTTTAAACTGTGTGTGTTAGCTTGCTTTTGCAAGAAAAAGAAGAGAAAGGAGACTTTTTGAAAAGGTATTTCTGGACAAAGTCCCTTTGCCCAGTTCCACTCAAGGGCTATGCACTGAATCACAGCATGTTTAGATTACTAGTGCTCATGGCATGTGGATGCCTGAACTGCACAGCTTGTGAGCGGGTGACATTCAAGACTCTTAGCAGAGGTATGATGTGATAATAAGATTGACAGAGTAGCTTGGATCCTGTTATGTCATGGTCTCACAGACAGCAAAAGAGTCTCACAGAAGCTGAGGGACCCCTAAATGCTCTATATTAAGGGATTTAGTTCTTGAGTGGGGAGAAGTCTCAGTTCATTTAGGCTAAACAAGTTGAATAATAAATTAGTTAAGCACAGGCCAAGCAAATTGTTGTATCTTACTTTTCCCCCACTCAAACAAAATGTGATGTCAAGGTTTTTTCAGATTTTTTTTACTCAGTGAAGCATGGTTGCATGTGACAAGGCATCAGACTTGGGCTTTACATCACCTTCACGCAACAAATATAGTTCAGAGCATGGCTTTAGGTCAGCTGCAAGATGGCAGTATCGTGGACTGGTGTACATTCAGCACTGCTGATCACTAGAATTATTATTCTTTTTGTGATGTTTCACAGAGGACACAGTAACAGGGGGTCTTTGTGCAGAGTAACATTCAAGTAACAGTATGATATTTTTCTCCTTGAGTCTTACAGTCTAAGCCACGTTATATTCTCATTCTTTACAATCTGTGTGTGTGACGCAAGACAGAGAAGTCTGTGTATGCTGCAAATGCAAGCACCAATGTCAGGCAGTCCCACTTACTTCCATTACTTCCCCTTCCCTTGATACAGAGCATATGTCTCATTGTGGCACAAAGCACATGAAAACTGAGGGGAAATAGCCTGTTATTTTTGGAGGTGCAGAACCAAGCACCTGGAACAGTGAAATACTTGGAAAATACTTCTGTAAATGTTTTAGGCTGTAATATATTAAACAATTACGAGGTGTTGGTATTTCTGTGCTCAAGGGCCTTTAAAACAGGGAAGTCCCCTTTAAAGGCAACAGAGCGGAATATGTATGGTCATGCTCTTTAAAAGAAAACTACCTCTTCCTCCCCCCCTCAGCAAAAAGTCCAGGTTTCAGCTGACTTGCTCTTTCAGCAAATGAAGTCAGACTATTTTAATGTTGTTTTAAACAGTTAACTCCTCAAAAAAAAAAAAAAAACAAACCCAAAAAACCACACCCCAACAACAACAACAAAAAAAACCCAACCAAAACCTAAACAAAAAAAACCAAATAAAAATAATCCAAAGATTAGAATTAGTTACCTTGAAAGTTCTACTCAGGTTAGAAAATAGTTTGGCTAATAACCTTAAGGCATTGTTCGTATACCCAGGACTGTCAGCACTACAGGTTACTACAGGTTAATCAGTAAATTCCTCATACTAGCTACAACCAAATCTTAAGAAATCCAGCGTCTCTTACGCATTTGCTTCTATTTTCCTGACAACAATAAATTAGTTGCTGTGCAACATCAAATTAACATGAAAGAATAAGAACCCTTAATACCAACAATTCTTAGCTGAGCAGGCAGTCTAAATTAAGTGTAGTTAATGAACACTTAGTTAATTCTTAGAAAGCTCTTCTTAGTGTGCTTTTAAGTAAATAAAAGTGAAATGCAGGTTCTTTTAGGTAGACAGAAAGACATGATCACACACACGCAAGCTCCACACATATGTAGTCTACATTTACTATGCTATAGATAAATTCCAAACAGACAAGTTCTAGGAAACTTTATAAGAGAAACAAGAAAAAAATTACCTACTGGTCTCTATAACGCCAACAAGTGCACAAATTCTCTGGAAAAAAAAAAAAAGTTATAATTTTCTATTCTAATATTTTGAAAAAAATATGTTAGCAATCATTTTCACCAAAATATTTTTTTCTGACAAAAAAAAAAAAAAAGTCATAATAGAACCTAAAATCTATTAACAGTAGCAAATGCTTGCTTCAACTTGCTTGTGAGAAAACAAATACAGGAATTGGCAACTTCTGTGCAGTTTTAGCTCCGAAGTAATTATAGCAGGCTTTTGCTTTAATCACTTATCTCAGGACAGCCCATCAGATTATCAAGAAAAAAGAAAAAAAAAAAAGTATTAAAACTTAGTGAGTTACTGGAATCTTCTGGATCTGAAAACTGTACAGATGGTCTGCAACATATTTGTATAGAAGATGCCCAATTGTTGATGGGTTTCCAACTATTATAGTAGCATAGTAAGAAGGCAGATACTGGGCAGTGAGCACTGAGCAACTGTTGTCACCGAGCCTTCCCCTCTTGGCTGCATCCCCACTTGCCCAACGAGCAGTTTTGGTCTCCCAGAGCAGAGACAAAGGTTGCTTTGGAGAAGCTGGGAAGCCTAAGAACACCATGTAGATTTAGGACTGGATAGGAGGTATTGTGTGGAGGCCATGCCCATTACTCATCCGCTGGCAACAGGCTCTCTTCCTTTTGTCTGGAAAGACGGTAAACTTTCAATGCCATCTGAAAACAGAAGGCCTTTCATGAAGTGCAAGAACTCTGCCATCTCAATCATGTGAAAATATTGTAAACACTTTCCCAGCCCCCATTCAGCTGTCCAAAAAGCAGAGCTAGAAAACACCAAACAAAACAGGAAGGAAAGAAAAGGGTGTGCATTACGCACTTCATTTTAATTTATGTTTTTCACTCTGAATAGGAATTTTGCTTGGAATTTTCTCTTTTTTCCTTAATGTTAGTGAACAGGGTTAAGTAGCTGTTATGGAGAAAAGGCAGTTAAAAGCCTATTCTATGTTTTATTTAGAGGAATAAAAGCTCCAGTGCCCAGCAGTTTCTCTCCAGCAGAGTTTCTTTCATATTTCCTTAAAGCCTCTGCAAGAATAGATTTCAAATGTGCTACAGTACTTGGCTTTCTCTTTCAGTGCTTAGGTTGACCCAATCCTATGAACTTTTTCCAGGAGGACCTTCTCTCTGAACATTTAAACAACACGAGTGTTGTATTGCTGACATATCTTAATGTATACAATAACATGTACAGAGTAGGAAGGGATCCACAAAGAAGAGTATGTTCAGAGAATACCTGCATGTGTGCGTACACACGTTTACATGTCTATCAAACATACAACATATGCAAAAATATATGTCATTTGCACAAAATTCTTAAACTATTCATCGTGCCTGATGACCATTGCTTTTACAGATTATTTCGGTGCATCATATGGTTATGTAAAAGTGATGTAGCTCCTTGCTGAAAAAAATGATGTGCTCATTCTCCTGAAGTCAGGGACTACTTGAAATTTCATAGTAACTGTGAACCACAGCAACTCATTAGCATCCTGATTCTTCACTATTTGAAGTATGAGTATTTCATTTAAGTTAGTCAACACTGGAGAAGGGCAAAGAAAAGTAACTATGATGGTGGGAAATACGCTTCATTCTCTTGTGTAGAAATCTTGCTCTAGGATCAGACTTCTGGTCCAGATTGGTCCCTATTTGGTCCAGTGGAGGAGGTAAGCCTGGACATATTCCTGTTCTCTTAGAGGCAGAACCTCTGCTCCTGACCTAGGAAAGGGTCAGCTGTCATCGGGGACTTCCAGAGAGATATACTGCTTCTCACTTGGAGGTTATTTCTTATAAGTATTCAACAAATGGTGTGCCCTGATGAAAGGCAGTCCCTGACAGGTCAGTAAGAACTGACTTATATAGGAGCCCACCATACAGAAGAGGAGGTTCTCCTACCTGATTTCCCCTCCACTCTGATGTGGAAGCAGTTTGCTGACTGAAAAGGAGTCTTAGTTATTTAAGCAGAGGGATAGGAATTTGTAGACCAGCTTTGCTATCCAAGAGCAAATTTAACAGTGCAAATCAAATTATGCATGGGACCATGTACATTCAAGCATACTCAGTGCTCTGTTCCCCATCAGCCATACCCAGCTAGGCTGTCTCTTGGCATCCCTTTGCACACAAAAGTCCATGTGCAAAAGCAGCAGGTAAATTTAGGAGTTCACTGTCCTCTTGGATGTTCCTCAGACCTCTTTTGAGGTTGATTTTGGTACACTTATTTGGCATCTTAGGACTTTCTGCTCTGGTTTCTGCCCTATAAGAGGAAAGATTATGCCTTTCCCTGTGCTAGAGATGTACTGCTTTATGCTCATGAAACTAGCAGCTACTCAATAAATTGACATTTCTGTTCCTGATTCAAGTAGAATCCAAGGGCCATAACACACAAAAATGCATGAAAAGTTATTACCAAGTAGTGCCAGATGTGACACACGGGCAGGGCAGGTTCTCCTCACCATCTCTCAGTCTAGCCATTACGCATCAGTATGTCCTAATGTAGGAGTTTTAGAAGTTCAGCACTTGAATTCCATACCCCCCAAAAATGATTGTATATTAGTATGCTTAGTCTTTCTATACATACAGTGGGAACACATGATCATATGTTAGAAAGTGAAGAAAAGTAATCAATATCAGTCTGATAAACTGACCAATGTTTTAAATTCACAAAAGCATTCCTTGGGACTGCCTTGCACATGATATCTCAATACGTCCCTCCTCCCCTCTTCATTTTATAAAAAAAAGCTGCAATAAATTAGAATTTTATGAGAGCCCAAATAAAAACCCTCACTAAAATTGAAAACAAGTCATGGATGTAGAAGCATATGGAAGGTTTATGAGAGCAGAGGAGACAATAAGAAAAAAAAAAAAAAATCCCAAGGCAATAAAACCCCAACTCTTCCTTGGTCTTTTTCTTGGTTCTTCTTTCCATGACAAAGTTTGCTGTACAATACAGTGCTGGTACATCTTCTAGTAAAGAGACGTTAGTTTTCTAACTCACTCCTCTGGTACAAGGCAGCCTAGTAAGAATTACTCTTAAAATCAATTTTCTCACTTTATTTATAAAATACTTCAAAGTTATACATGGAAATGAGATACCTTTCTGCTTTGATCCTTGGTGTAAGGGTAACCAAGCAGAAGTGGCTTCCTTGCCTATCACAGAGGGTTTTTTGGAACTAAACACCAGACCCTTGGAAATCTGTAACTAGCATTTTAAGTGTTTTTATGGGATAAAGGCGGTTTTGTTTAATCTATATTTTCATCTGTGTTCCAAACCTCAAAGTGATTAATTCTGGTCACTGTATGCATAGTTTTACTTCAATTTTTTTTTCCCACTACTTCTCCTATCCCCACTACTCCCCCTTTCTTGATTGGTGTGGGTACAGGATTTTGTTAAGCTAAACGATAGGGTGGCTATTAAGGATCATTTTTCTTTGTTTTTAAATACAATGCTCCACATTCCAGACACAGTTGATTGGAACTGTAGAGCACTGCAAGCAATGAAATCTGGGTCTTGCTCTAAATTATTGCAAAATACTTGAAGAACTTTTAGAAGTATGACCCAAACTTGGTGTCTAAACAATGAACATATTTTTTTCACAGATTAGAAGCAACAATCCTGTAGTATGTTTTGTTATGAGAACAAATGTAGGTTCTATGCTCAGTGCCCACATAAAGCCCATGAACTGCTAATTTACATTTATAGAGGGCACAAATGATAACAACCAGTGAACCAGTGGCAGACATTCCTGCTAAACTACACAGCTGTAAAAAGGTTAACTGTGGTAGCTATTAAATTCTCATTGCTTCTGATACCAAGTGGCAAGGATTGCTCATCATGCCCCATCCCTCAGCTTCCAAAGGCAAACAACTTCTGAAAAGAAGGTGAGAAAACAAAGATGAAGACATTCCATATCAGAGGAGGGGAAGTGTATTTAGAGAACAGATATGCTCATAGTCTGGGGAGATGGCTTCCTTACAGAGAAGCTGTTACAAGTCTCTATGCTTGCAATATTCACTTCAGCTTGGAGAGAAGAACGTACATAACCAGCACAGAAAGAAACAACTAAAAGGACCTGGGGTTTTGCATCTTCCTTTAGATATGATCTTGCTGAAACTCAGGAGACCTCTCCTGAGAGTGTTATTACTTAAACACCACGGAAATATCATACTTCCAAAGGAAAAACAAACACAAACAAACAATATCATGACACACAATTCACTAAGAGCCGTTGTTTGCACGTTGTCATACAGAACTTGAGAGGAATTAATATTCTTGGCTCTTCTATCATTGGATAGGACAGTGAAAAGAAAGAGCTATTCAGACCCTGACCAGGATTGTACCTGACCTCTATCTCAATTCCTTCCCTTTTTCTGCTTTGGCCTCAAAGCCAAAGCCCTGCGTTCAGTCCCACAGACTTATTCAAGACATTCTTCTCACATATCTGTAGAGATTGTAGAACATCAGTTTTCAGATATTGAACAAGGTATTCATACTTATTCAAAGACAGATCATCTGAAAAACTCAGGTATTGAACAAATATGAACTCCTTACACCTCTCTTCATGCCATAAATGATGAACTTAAAAAGGTTATAAGGTTAATATAATGTATTGTATTAACTCTAATTTGATGTTTGGGATTTGAAAGTTTCTTTTCATTTATTACAAAGCTATAACAAGTTTTGACATTTTTCAAAGTATACTCATAATAGCTATTTTTTCACCCTAATTAGTTTGCCACATAAGGTACTCATACCTAAATATTGTCACAATGAAGAGCACTATAAGGAAGATCAAGTAGTCCTGTGGGTCTTTTAAGGTCTTTTGTATTACAATCCCAAGCAAAGCTAGGAATCTAAAGCATAGTGCCTAGCCAGACTTCACACCATTCTACAACTGTGTTAGGTGGCAGTGAGTCCCTTTATGGGGCACAGAGTTCTCCTGGGTGTACGGCACAAGGGACCAGCACCCCATTCAGCTGTAAGGAGCCTCCCAAGAGGAGGATGGCTAAAAGTTCATCCTTGTGGTCCCACAATTTCCCAAAGCAAATCTACCTCTATTCCTTCCCCCACCCCCTCCATACAGTTCATGTTGCCTACTGCCCCAAACATCTATATTTCCACCCCTCCTCTGTACAAGAGATGTAAGACAAGTCTAAACACAGCTGTCAAGTTCTAAAATCAGCATCAAAGCTCAGTAAAAGCAAGAGGGAAAAACAATATGCTTTGTTAAACAATACTGCCTCAGATCTCAAAGGGTTATACAAGGAAAGTAATACCTTCTTTGAGTTCTGTATATGGCAAGCATTACCTAACATTCACAGTCAGAAGCCCACTGTTTATGAGGTGATGAGAAAAGAATACAGCTCCCTTTTGTCAGTAGGACATCTCCGTTGCCCTGCAGGACATTTTTTTGCTATACTGCAGATGTATTGAATCTTCTAGACATTAGAAAAGCAAAGCATGCACTGTGCACTCTGGAGTCATCACCTCTCTCAACCAGCTCATAGGTTTGCCAAGGTCATAGAAAACACTCTTTTACATCATAAGTCTTACCTTTAGGCTGTTTTACTCCCCCACAGGAACCTGAAATGATTTAAAAAGATTTATCAAACAAGCAATTAAAATATTTATGTTTGGAAACATTGGTATTTCTAAACATTCCTTATTTCTTTCCTTCTCCTCCAATACTGATTCCCAGTCTTTGAGCTACGTGAAGTGGTTTAAAAGCTACTTCTCAGGAAAAAAAAGTTTCCCTGCTAAATCACCACCTCCCCCTGGACATAGCTTAAAGTTTTCCGTTGCATTACTGGTACTAATACTACAACTATGTATATATAACGCGTATTTATATGTTTGTGTGTTACATATTCATTATTTCCTACACAAGTCGGTTGTTTTGGTTTGAGATTTTTTTTAGCTTTATAGACATACATTTTTATGGTTAGTATGAATTTGAAATAGATGATCATATTAGATCATCATAAATGTAAGCTACAGAATTCACCCATTTGTTGACATCTTGATCCTAGTCTATTTCTTTGAACTGCAATAAAGTTACAGACAGGCACTTGAAAAGCTTTTATTGGAAAGTCCATTTCTTCTCTCCATTGGGCAGCCAGGGAGGAAATCTTAAAGCTGACATCAGAGACCCCCATCACATGCTCTTCAGGAGTCTGATGCAGGCCTGGTTCACTCCAAAGCATCCCCAAGGCTCTTCTGGGAAGGACCCTAAACCACTGTGTTGGCACAGAGGCAACAGGTTCAGGAAGAAAAAAAAAAAAACTATGTTGGATGGCACAACAGGACTTTTTGTTGATTTGTTGTTTGCTTTTTTTTTTCTTAAACACTGAAGTGACCAGGTGAGTTGCCCAATATTTGGCCGTAAAGGTTCTCTGAGTGGGCAAATAAACCTCAACATTTGCTCATGTACAGAAGGATGGATGCAGCCAGAAATGTGTTTAGCAACACTGTCTTTCAGCAGGTTGAGGGTCTGCTCTTCTATCACAGCCATGTACAAAGTGCATTTTGCCACCACCTCATTTCAGCTGACACTTTACTTGGTAACAGGGTGTGCAATACTCCATACTGCAGGTGTGAGCAAGGAATGGGGAATACTCTAAATGCTGAGCTACTGTTGTCATATATTCCCTGGAAATGAGAATAGTTTTGAAAGGATCACAGCATACAGTCTTTAGCTGAGATTATAGAAGACACAAATTTAAGATGAAACAACACAAGTTTTCTCCTGCAGGGTTGCTACAGCCACAAGAACATAAGCTGCATTTTTCTCTTAGGTTACTCACCAGGAGACAAAGACAATAATCCAAAGCCATAAAGTGTTATTTAGTAATAAAGAGATGGAGACCACTGCATGCCATTCTCCCTCAGTATGGTCCTTGCTGGTTTTCCTCAAATTTACAGGAAACCTTCAGCATAAAAGGAATCAGCTTGCAACATAGAATCATCTGGACAACCCCTGCACTGTGTGGTCTGTTAAAGATGTAGGGAGCAGGACAAGGTGATAAGGAATGAAGACACCTGAGTTACTCAGCAAAAAAGGCAGCTTGATGATTCTTCCATTGTGAACAGGTGATTCTTCAGAAACAACAGGGGAGGAGGAAGAAGCATTTTTTGGTCCAAGCAGGAAGAATATTAGCATCTTAGTTGGCCTTCAATAAAACAAAAGTAGAGGAATAAGAGAAAAACAATCACTTTTTGCTTGGTACAAAATAACTACTGTATGGTCTCACATTTCAAAGTCTACCCTAGACGAGCATCCCAGGCCACCAGCCAGATAAATATGTGATTTGAGCACTCCAGAAATGCACACTTTTTCCTCAAAATGTTTCTTTCCATTGTGAAACCCACTTTCTCTACCATAGAGGGGCTGTACAACTACAAGCTCCCTGGGACTAGTTCCTCATCTGTGACATCATACCATGAGCAATTTATCTTTGCAAAATGCCTGGAGATCCACAGAAATAAAAAGAAAATACACACACCACCCTTACCTCCTCCTCCTAGTGCTTGGCTAGGCTTGTAGTTTTCAGCCTTGATTTTGCTGTTACACCCAGTTTTAGCCCAAGCAAATTCCAATCCACTCCTCTTCCCGAGGCTCCCATTTATTTAAACAGGTGGGACCAGAACTGCTGTACTTCCCAAAGTGCTGTTACAGCTAAACCAGTTTATAAAGCAATTCTGCTACAGGTATCAATTCAGAACATGCAGTGGGGAATCTCATGCTTAGAGGAACAAGAGCAACACAGCAGCCCCTTCTAGAGCTGAAGTGCTGGCAGTCAAAAGCAACACTCAGCTCCTCTGTAACTATCTCAAGTAAAAAAATTTTTCTTTTTTTTTTTTTTTTTAAAGGCTGTCCCACTATTCTATTATCTGTCATTAATTTTCCATATGTTCCCCTCACCACTGCTCTTAGGCTGGGTTCCATTTACAGAGTTAGATCAGATTTCTTTGCAAGCCAGGACATTTGCTGGCTTGCATACTAGCTTGAGGCCAGTTACATTTGAGTGAGGCCCAAACAAAACAAGTGAGAGTTGGTGACTTTCCAGTGAGTAGGCACCAAATCTACACGTTCCAAAGTTGTTGTTTTTTAAGTTTAAAATTTCTAAAGTAGAAGTTATCTTATTATTTTGGATTATTTAAAATTAAAACATAAATAAAAATCTGGCTAGCTGATACTTGCCCAAATATTGCATCATCCCTGTTTACTATAAAGCAAATCTTTTTGCTCTATTTTCTTTACACTAACCATAAGGCAACAGTTTCTTCGTTATCTATATTTTTAATCACAGATGGACAAATGCACTGATAATATTTGGAAAAAAGAAACTGATGAAGAGACCAGTGAACCATTTGTTTTCCAGTATTTTACTAGATAATGAAGCCTAGTGTTTGTAACTCTTTCTCTCAAAAGTACTCAGATTTCATGTGAAACCCTTCACCAATTCAAATCTGACTTCTAGAGACATTGAGACTGTCAAAATATGAGTCAATAAAACATAAATAGAAGTGACCTGTCCTTCCATGCAAACTTTAAAAATAAGATAATGAATACTTGAATAATCACTGATCCTCTAACTATATCCTGGATTCTTTCATTCCTTTTATTCCACACTTTTTTTAGCTTTATTATTCTCAGCACACCTGAAATGCATTTTAAATGCTTTGGAACAACTATTGTAAATTACCAAGAATATCTGGGGCCTTATGAAATGCTAAAATTGAATTTCAAAAGTAATTTGACACTGAAGGACCTCCAGACTTCTGAAATCCCCCATTTTACACTCCCCACTGCTTACAGACAGAAACTTAAGGTAGCAGAACCAGAGTACAGTCCAAATGTGAGACAAAAGGAAAATACCAGTATTAGATGCTGCATTCCAGGTTTAGTGAAACACAGAGTAACATGCTAATAAGAAGCAGCTTGAAAATATCTTGAATGCAAACGCATTCTCACAAAAGTATATAACTTGCCTGTCCTTAGCTGGTGCAAAGACATTCCCCTGTTTTTGCTTCATAAATTTGAACACTGGGTTATAGATGTTGTAACAGCATGTGAAAGTTATATGAATGCTGAATATAAACATAAACATATTGTCCATATTGTTATTATAAGTAGCACCTAACAAGGTAATTAAGCACAAGACCCTGTAGAGCTAAGCATTTATATAAAAACAGGTTAGTATTTTGCTCTGGACACAAGCAATATTTAGGCCCCACAGAGCTGAAAACTGTAGCTCCTGACTGCCTGGAGTGTGCTTGCATGCTGGGATTCAGAGCTTTAGGAAGCAGAGAATACAGACACCCCATATAGAGGACTAAACAGGAGCTGCCCAAATTAGCCATGAGGAATTAGCTTAAGCCTCTGGAATATGGTAGTCTATCTCAAGGCAGGAATCTCCACCCTCCTCCACTGCTATCCAGACCTCCCCCACCAAAACAGTAAGAGAAGTGGGTGTTGTTGCTATCAGTCCTGTGTTATGCAATCACACTACAACCGAAGCACTCCCTCACACTGCAGAAGATTTGGGATCAGTTTCCTCTAGGCATGGAGGGATTTGAACCTGTATTACCCACACCTGTGCTAAAAACAATCAGGCTATATGTTACCTTGGAATGTTCCTCCTCTTCCTTCTAAAGCTGTTCCTTTTAGCATACTTAGGAAATGAACCTGACTGAACGTCATATCAGCTCTTTTTTATTTTTCTCTTTCACATTTAATCTTCTTAAAGGGACAATTTATTTTTTATCAGAGGCCATTTATAAAGTAAGGACTTCCTTAAATACTGCACTATTGCCATTCCCTAAATTGCATGTGCTTCTTCACAAAGCAAATTACAATTCATAAAAGAAGGGTTAAATAAATAGTGCAACATAGAAGAAGGAGGTACTACCATAGTCAATCCACTCAGAGCCTGGAAGTATTCTGCAGAACCCAGCAGCTCATCCCACCAAACCACAAGGGCATCCTTTTTCTTATGTTTGCTTTATTATTTATGAAACAGGGAAGAAGGGAAGGTGATTGGAAGAGGAGGAAAAGTGAGGAAGAAAACAGAAAGACTCAGTAATGAAAAGAAATAGATGACATAGGAAAAGGCAAATCTGCAAGGCTTTGGCAAAAGTGCCATCGTTTGGTTATTATATGAAGGTTGGACAGAGAGTGTAAACTGGGGAGAGGAGTCCAAACACAAATCTCACTGAGATCGCTGCAGAGATCAGAACTACTACAAAACCATCAAATAACTCCCACAAACCACCAAATGTGGGAGCTGAAAGAGAAAACAAAAAAAATGGAGATGTGGCTGGGAAAGAACAGTCATGGCAGCTTTCAGGACAAGCTTTCAAGGAGTTGATGGGGTGAACGGCATTAAATGCAAGTGATAGGTAAAGAAAGATGAGGCTGCAGAATATACCTGTGACTGGATCAGGAAAATCCCAGTGGAGGATTAACTACACACTATGGGTTTCTGTGCTTAGATACAAAAAGATTTACAAACCAGACTGTTGGCAAAACTTCAGAAGTCCCACACTGGAATAATTAAAATAAAAGTTGTTCACTGAAGTTATTTTTGGTGGGCATGTTTGGATCAGAGAGTGGAGTTGTTGACCACAGTACAATACATGCCAAAAGTCCTATTATGTGCCTGCCACTGCACCCTGCCATACTTGGAAATATGTTCAAAAACTCTGGTATAGAGTTGCTATTTGCTTCACACTTAAAGGGAAAACCAGTGCTACACATTTCAGTTGGAGGTCACCATGCTGATGCTGAGCCATTTCTCCTGGAGGCAGGGGCCCTCTTGGTTAAGTTCAGGCAGGGAGATGTTTGGTCTGTGGCAGACCTCAGACTGAGCAGGGGACTAGTCTAAACAGGGCATTCCTACTCAAAATTCACACATGTATATTCTAGAGTGACAGGGGTGTAGAAGTCAACAGGTTATACCCTGTGGTGACTTTCCTATCTGATGAAATGGGATGCTCATACCAAATATACCTTCACAGCTGAAACAGGCTAACAAAACAGATAGTAAAACATTAAGACTCATTAGAAAAATATCACCCCACCCAGGTATAGAACTTTTGTTTTCTTGCAGTGGAGTTCCTCAAAGGACATTGCAGAGAAGCTGGGTACTTTTCTGAATGTTCCCTGAACCACAGGCTTTTTTTCCCCTAAAAATCCACATAGTATGAAAGCCTCTGTAAAGGAAGACAAGCAGTATAAAAACAAGTTCTGAAACAAGAAGTGTGAACCAGAAATATCAGAGGAGGAGACAGAAGGCACCTTTTGATTAAGGATATATTAGGCCCAGAGCCTATAATTGTAAGGAAAACCAGTAGACATCTAATCAAATTCAAACTTCTTTAAATCAGAACACTAGATATATAGCTTGAAGTGGCTGAAGCAGCCTTGAAGTACTGCAACACACAACTGTCCCTATCAATCTGCCAGGGACCATTGTCTCCTGGGAATAGAAAAGCAGAGCACATACCCAATTTGTTAACTGCTTTCCTAGTGAAACCCTACCCACAGTACAGCTCTGCTTCTCCCCTGCAGTAGACCTATGCCAGAAACCTTTTACTGAAGAATGTCTCCTTCCTTCAGCACAACAGCTCCTGATGACTCATAACAGGGCAAATTGCCTTCCTTTTCTCCACAGGTTATTTTTTCCTCAACACTAGACAATGCAGGTTGACCCTAGTTGCTGTTAGGCAAATGCAGAAAATAACTTTCCAAATCAGGCTTTTGCCAAGAAAGAGAATAAAATTATCTGAGAAGGTCCTTAAAAATGAAAGAGAAGAGATACATATCTTTATTTTTTGAGATGGGACAAAAACCCCACTCCTGAGGGGAGTGGTTGCAATTTGCAAGATTCTCATTTAAGCAGCTTAGATTTACTCAGCATTTAACTCAGCCATGAAAGTGTTAACTAGAATATCTGTGAGGGCTGAGACCAAGTTCTTGTCAACTGTTGTATTTCTGTCATCTGAAAGTTAAACACTGGGTTAGGAAAATCCAAATGGTGGCTTCACCCTCAGAATGTCAGCAGAAAGAAAAATATTTGCACTTTTCCCCCTCAAAGGAGAGGACTGAAAGGAGCAGTTCTGTCAAGACACTCCTTTATTCTCTTAACAGCAAGAGCTGTATTGCTGAGACTGTCTCGTGTCACACATTACTAATACCCCAGCTTCTCCTGTCTGGAGCTCATACCGCAAATATTGTTTTTCCCAGAAATTACAATATTTATTGTCTTTATTTTGTGGGCACCAGACTCCCTCTGCTCCATACCCCTGCAAAAGTGCAGGAGACTTCTGTTCAACAGGTCCTCAGAAGCTACACAGCAAAGTTGTCAGAGCTGGGATCTCTCTAGAGTTTTAAGAGCCAATGTCTTCCTCCAGCTGCACCTATATAGCTTTGTCACACCCTCTGTTGTCAAAGATGATATTTTGTACATCAGAAAAAATTATCTCAATAAACTCTACTGATCTTTTTATTGTCCAGCATCTGAATCTGAGATTTCTGTGATCAGTTATGACTTCCTGAAAAAGGCAGCCTGGATTCAGACACACTTTTTTCAATGACACTGATTCTCATTACTTTTGAAAAGTAAACATCTATAAAAATAACTAAATTGTTCTATTTCAATTCTTCTCTTGAAATGCTTCTTTTCTGCAATACACTTTAAGAACTTTAACTGCAGTGCAATTACTGCTGCTCTGATCAATATTGCTGTGTTTGTACTCGTTTCTCTTGTCTGTCTCCATCTCCTGACTCTGTTGTATGTTTAGACTGTGAGCTCTTTAATGCAGATATTGTTTTTACCTTCTCAGTTCGGACAGGAGCTAGCACCATCAACATAATGGCTAATCTAATATAAAGCATCAACAGCAAAGACAACTTGGGTCTTTTTATGAATGACTAGTCTCTTCTTAGAATCATAGAATGGTTTGAGTTGGAAGAGACCTTAAAGATCATCTACTTCCAACCCCCCTGACACAGGCAGGGATACCTTCCACTAGACTAGGTTGCCCAAAGCCCACCCAACCTGACCTTGAACATTTCCAGGAAGGGAGTATCCACAACTTATCTGGGCAACCTGTTCCAGTGTCTCAGCACCCTTATAGTAAAGAATTTCTTCCTAATATCTAATCTGAATCGACCCTCTCTTTCAGTTTAAACTCATTATCCCTCATCCTACCACTACACTCCCTGGTAAAGAATCCCTCCCCATCTTTCCTGTAGGCCCTTCTTTTAGTACTGGAAGGCCACTAATCTTCCTGAAGCCTTCTCTTCTCCAGACTGAGCAAACCCAAGTCTCTCAGCCTATCCTCCTAAGAGAGGTGCTCTAGCCCCTGATCATCATCGTGGCCCTGTTCTGGACCCACTCAAGCAGGTCTATGTCTTTCTTACCGTGGGTACTCTGGAGCTGAACACAGTACTCCGGGTGGAGTCTCACGAGAGCACAGGGGGACAATCACCCCTCTAAGCCTGCTGGCCATATTTCTCTTGATGCAGCCCAGGATGTGACTGGCTTTTCAAGTGTGCATTGCTGGCTCGTGTTTAGTTTTTCATCCACCAACACTCCCAAATCCGTCTCCACAGGGCTGCACTCAATCCATTCATCACCCAGACGGTATTTGCATTTGGGATTGCT
Organism: Megaceryle maxima; assembly: GCA_024605025.1. NCBI lineage: Eukaryota > Metazoa > Chordata > Aves > Coraciiformes > Cerylidae > Megaceryle > Megaceryle maxima. The sequence continues at coordinate 37,955 of JANHGN010000160.1, forward strand.
TCAACTCACGTACAGGACCCTGCACTTGGAGTTGTTGAACTTCATGAAGTTTGCATAGGTCCACCTCTCAAGGTCCTCTGGATGGCATCCCTTGCCTCCAGTATGTCAACTGCACCACACAGCTCCATGTCTTTAGCAAACTTGCTGAGGGTGCACTTGATGTCCCTGTCCATGCTGCTGACAAAGATGTTAAATAGCACTAGGCCCAGTAACAACCCCTGAGGAATACCACTCACCATTGGTCTCCACTCAGAAATCGCTCTGTTGACCACAGCCCTCTGAGACCATCCAGACAATTCCTTATCCACCAAGTGGTACATCTGTCAAATCCATGTCTCTTCAATTTAGAGACAAGGATGACATGCAGGACAGTGTCAAATGCTTTGCACATGTCCAAATAGATTATATCAGTTGCCCTTCCCTTATCCACAAATGCTATCACCTTGTTGTAGAAGGCCACAAAATTTGTCAGGCATGATTTGCCCTTAGTGAAGCCATTTTGGCTGTCACAAATCACCTCTTTATTTTTCACGTCCTAGCCTAGTTTCCAGGATGATCTGCTCACAGAGGTGAGACTGACTGGCCTGTAGTTCCCCAGGTCTTCATTTTTTCGCTATTTAAAAACAGGGGTTACATTTCTGCTTCTCCAGACAGCAGGAACTCCATGGGACAGATAGGAAGAATATTATTTGTGCAAGAGACTTTAGACATCAATCAGAATTTTAATCTACAATGTTCAGAATTAGAAATTATTGTGAATACTTTGACCTCTTGTTAAAATTTGGGACATCTTAAGAACAATCTTCTTTAAATGCTTTTGACATAGCCTATGTCATGAATTCAACTTCCAAATAAATCTTTTCAATTTCTGTCTTCTCAACTTCTCCTGCCTGGAAAGAATTATTGATTTTGAAAGCTTCAGGAACTCAGGGCAAGGTTCTGTTCTCTTTGGCAGTTCTGTAGAACCACAGCACATCCACTGACCAAAGCTGAGCTCCAGGAATGGAAAACAGTATTTAATACTTTTATTGGTCCTATGGTTTATGATATTCTCCTCTTTCCACAACCCCTCTTAAAAACAGAACCCCAAAATACCTAACAGTGTCTGCTATTCTGTGTGTCATGAACAGCTGATGCTTACATTGTCTCACGAGCAGCACAGAGCCATGTGGGAGCACCCGTGCTGGTCAGGGGCTCCCTTGCGTTATCAATGGGCTTTCAACAGAAACTGCACAGCAGCTCAGGTACTGGGCCTGTCTGATTTAGTGAACTTGCCAGAGACAAACTCACTGCTGTCTTTCTTATTTGCATTCTGCAGAACTATGAGCTACTGTGGTAAAACTTTCCACTGAGAGGGAGATTCCAAAGATGGGTCTTTGGAGGTTTTCACTTCTTGCTAGCAGGGCCTGGGTACAGTTTACACAGACCAGCTGATGGGCTCCCACATTGAAAACAGCCAGACAGTTTGCACAAGTCTCTCATTCTAAAATATGTGCAATTTGTTTGAGCTGATAGAGAGGATAAGAATCAACTGTCTGTTTCCCGGTTAATAAAAAACATACAATGAAAGCAGAGCTCTGCCAGCATATCTTGTTTATCCAAAAATGTTTGGCATTAAATGTGAAATCGGAAATGAACTCATTATCTGATTATTTTCATTTTGAAGCATTAACTGCTCTGGGGAAAGGCTTGTCTTAAACAGTCCCCTCATATGGATGAGTAATTGCAAATACGCATCAGTGAAGAATACAGAAAATGCTCATGACTCCCAGGGTAGGACATGCCACTATCAATTTGGACAAGAGCTTCAGGAGTATGCTTCCACGTGACTTATTTCAAAACAGAGGTAAATCCATTTAAGCTAACAGCATCATGCCCATACAGGTGAGAAGAGAAGAGAAGAGAAGAGAAGAGAAGAGAAGAGAAAGAAGAGAAGAGAAGAGAAGAGAAGAGAAGAGAAGAG
>JANHGN010000161.1:0-27017 GCA_024605025.1 Megaceryle maxima
TTTTTTCCTGTTTCTCCTCCTCCTCATCCCACTGGGATAAGAGTGGCTGTGGCGCTTAGTTGCCAGATGGGGTTAAACCATGACAACTTTCAAACTTTTTCATTTTTTAAAACATACTTTAAGTGAAGAGCTATGGAATTTCCCTGTGAAAAGTAATTTTAAAGAAAACCCCAAAATTTTCAAACCAAATGAAAATAAACAGGTTCAGAAATCAGCCTGTCCCCAGCACAAGAGAACTGGGAGCTGGCCACTGTTCTTACTGTGTTCTACCTTAAGCCCTGCTCCTTGGGTCATCCCAGTCTCAGCTGCTCTGCCCTAACCTTCATGGCTTTGGGCCACATACCTCCATGATCCCCATCATGATGTCACAATAAGGACATCCAGCCTGGCCCTGGTCCCTGTGCCTCCTCTCTCATCTCTGTATGCATGTGCACACACGTAGGGATTCAGCCTGTATTTCCAGTTGAATTTGGCCCCAGGAATTACTCTAGACCAAGTTCCACACAGGGTTCAGACCAGATATGAGTTAGGACTATCCAATTTCAAGCTAGCAGCTTAAATTCACAGGCTTAGCATGACACAACCTGAAGTTAGCAGTTTATATTTTTAGGTTGCCTTACACACCAAATAAACGTAACTGTGCACTGCCAGAAGATCCGAAATGGCTTAAAGTTTGTGTGTGCAGTTCAGCTGACCCCTCTCAAGGGTGCAATTAGTGGGATACAGAGGAGTTCGTACTCCATGTTTCTTCTGTATCCATCTATGATTCTTTCTCTGTGTTCTTTAAGAGCTCAGCTTTCTGATAAATGCCACAGAGAGAAGTAAAGCCATGAGTCTTACATGTCTTTCAAATTTAGGATAAAATTAAGAATTTAAAGGTGCTTTTTGCAACTTCAATTGCATTCAATGACAGCAATAAAACCTCCACATAGCGGAGACAGAGACTTGGAAACAGGCTTCTCCATTTTCCTCTGCTGGAGATAGTTTGGTAAAATCCTAAATAACAGTGGTGCTGAGAGATTAATATCTTAGCTAGTCACATTCTAGATTTTATTGTTCTGATATTTGTTTTTATTCATAGACTCCATGCCCTCTCTCCAAATCAGACTCCAGAGAGCTTTGTGGACATGATGCTGGAGTGACTAGGGGAACTCACAAGGACAACAGGAGCAGAGTTCTGACTATCTGTGTTTTCAAGGTGACACACTGAACTTCCCATCTGTTTTACTTCTGCAGCAACACTGGCAGTTCTGTCCTTGTCTTAATGTCTTTCACCTCTGCCCAGGGAATCTCAGTTGAGACAGTGTTCTTTTTATAATACAAACTCACTGTTAAAAACCACCACCATATCCTGTGCTCGTGCCAGAAGTCTTCAAACAAGACGTTGTACATGCTGCTCTCTCAACTGCAAACTTCCCAGTCATGGCTTGCTCAACCTTGGAGTTTCTGCAGATAGGAACTGGACAGGGCTTTCAAAGCCAAGTGCTGGCTTCTAAGATTGCTACCTGCCTGTTCTCACACACCTCTGCTTAATCCTGCTCCAATGCATGTGCAAGCAGGGACATCTAAAAGGCAAGCTTTTATACTCATGACAGTCAGTCACCCGAGATATTTTATTTCCCCACAGACCCTTTTTTTCTGAGATGTTCCCTTGTATCACCACTTCCTGTCCTTCAGTGATGTTATATACTCACATGCAACTCCAAGATGGCTGCTGATTGCCATGGTGCCCATTCCTCTTTTCATGGGAACATAGCTTGGCACACTGAGTCTCTCTCTGTCAGCCCCATAGACACATGATCTACACGTGTGTTTTAGCATTTGATTAGCAGTCATTACTCAAAGGATCAAGGAAAGTCCTTGAGTCGAGACATGACATCAGTCATACTCTGGTTTATAGAAGCACAGTCTGTCTGTACTATCCCTGTTGAGGTTATTACTGAAAGGCGGAGGCGTGGACATGGGATGCTATATGCAGATGGGGCAGAATTAATTAAAGTAGAAGATACTGAACACCTCAATGAAGTATTATGCAAAGCACCACAGGGAAGGAACTGCCTTCTTGTAGTTGTGTTTTTCACCATTCTTAGGACAGCATATGGCCTGGGTGGAAAGTCACATGTAAGCTCTTTCTGATGCAAACAAGCATGCAGCCCCATTACCATGAAAATGCCTGGGCTGCTTGCAGAGCAAAGCTACATTTGGCCAAAGTCTTGTTTGCATGTCAGGCCTCACTGCTAAATGCTTAAATGCTCCCCCATGATGCTGGACTTGAAACAACTTCATGCTGAAGAAGAACACAGGTGGGTGAAGAGAAGAGGTGAGGACAAAAGCACATAGGATAACTGATGTAGAATACTTAGCCCTTTGGACAGGTGCTCTTCTTTATTTATCCTTGAAGCTCATGGAGTGTTTGATGAGACAAAAAGAAATATCCTTTGAAAGGGCTACAAGACAAACCTTCTCGCTGCATACAATTAACTCCCCAAGATTGGTCCTCCAAGACAGCTTGGCAAGATTCAGATGAGAAGCTGGAATTTCTTTAATTGCACTTCCCATTCCCATGCCACCCACTGTGACTAAAATGAAACACTGGGATGGGCAGTCTAATACTGCCCAGAACTGGAAGAACAAATGCTGCAGCTCCTCTGTACCAGGCAAAAGAAGGTAGAAGGTCACACAAATCCCCCAAGGTGTCCAGTCCTGGGGAGGGATATATGGGATGGTCACCTTGTCGGGATGGAGACATCTGAAAATCTACCGTTGCCTGGGAACAAATGTGTTCCTCCAGCTCTGACATGCTTCTTGCCCCACCTCTCTGTCCCAGGCTATTGTATGCCCATAAACCTGCCTACAGGCTCTTGCTCAGTTCAGGAATTTCTCTTCTGAGCCTCATTGTCTCCTCCTTAGGATGGAGAGGCTGGAATGAGAGCAGTATCCTGTTGCAGCAGCAGGGAAATGGCCTTCAGGTGAGGACAGCAGAGCCCAGAATAGGCACTGAAGAATCAATGCTCACCAACAGCCATAGGAGCTGTTCTGCACCTGGGAGATGAATCACAGGCTGCAGTGGGCTAATGGGCTGCCCCATGCAAGGAGTCACAACATAGCACAAAGCATCATGAGGAAACTGGCCCTGGCTGGGAAGTATGGTTCAGCTCTCCAAGAACCAGTGAGTCAGCTTGCTTAAGAGAGAGGCCTACCTCACAAACCTTGAGGCTACTTTGTCCTCCTCCCACCAAAACTGGTCTAAGAACAGTGCACTCACATCCCTGGGTTGACATCAATTGTATGAAATGCCTGTGCTGGCCAGGAGAAAAAACACCATTTGCCTGTATAAATCCCTTTCTAATCCTCATCCTCAATGAAAAAAAGCACATAAAAAAAATCTGAGAACGTTCTGCTTTCACGAAAGGGGAGGGTTTTGTGCCCTCTGAAGAAATCCTTACTGCTGACACTGTTCTTTGGTGGCCCCAGATGAAGGAGGTGGGGACAATGGATTCTGTTCCCCAGACCCTTTAAAGGAATCCTCTTTCATATTGTCTCTCATGTGCCCTTGCTGTGCTTGCCAGCTTTCTCTTCTTGCCCTGCCAGTTCCTTGATTTAGCTCCTTCTCCCTGCTTTGCTTTGTTTTTCCTTTCTCAGTTCTTTTCAAGCCACCACAAAATAACAGCCCAGCCCTAATGAGATTTCAAGGGAGCACCAGGATGAGAAAAGCAGCTGAGAGAAATGAATCAGGTTACAGAGAAAGAAAAATTTCTTTCTGTCTCCCCTCTTGGGTATTTGAAGGACAAAGCAAGCTGGACTGCAGTTACAGAAGAGACACCAGGCCAGCTGATTTTCCTTTCTAGGCATACATCCACATGTCAGGCAAGTGTATAAGTCATTTAAAAGCCAGGACATCAGCCACTGGGCAATGAGGACCTGCAGAGCTCTGCTGCTCTGGCCTGCTCACTTCCTATGGCACCTGACAGCTGCAAAAGACTCTCCTTAGAAACTGTGGGCTGATATTCCCAGTCCTTTTTAATAGCTCCCAACAGTTTTGTAGAGACCCAGCCTACTGCAGATTCCTCCTTCAAAACTAAACTACATTTCCCAGCTCCCCTAGATGACTTTAGGACTTTAGGAAAAAGATGAAGGCTCAGGTTTTCTGCAGAGAGGTATAAGGAATGCACTGGCAGAGCTTATATAGCCTAGAATCATACATACAAAGAAATAAAATAATTTTGGTTCTTAAGCTTAGGCCAATGTTCCTGGGAGCTGGACAGCCCATCCTCTGCTGCTCCTTACTAAATCCCAGAACTTGGACCTGCCTTTGGCTTTTTGTGATAGCAGTAACACTGAAGTATTTTCATCTCCTCTCTTACTGATCCAGTAAGAGTACCACTGTGTAAGCAGCCTCTCACAGCTGCAGAACTGGACTAAAGCTTGCAGCCAGCTCTGTGGGAAGCTGCCTGCAGAGCTCACAACCAAAAAGCCATGAGCAGTGGGAAGGGAGCTTGGCTTCATGCAACGGCTCACTCCCCCCTTTCACTGCAAACTAGATGCCTGACCCCTATTTTCAGTGCTCCTTCCATCCCCTCCCTTCTCTGAAGAGACCCTTCCACCCCAAGCTTCCTGATGAGACTTACTCTTCAAATCCCTCTGACACACTGTTCCAAGCCATATCACCACTGTGGCTTTTTGTTGTGTCTTCTCATAAGGTGTAGACAAACTAAATCTGCAAGCTCCAGACAGGTCTGTCAGCCCACCACTGGCAGATCATGAAAGGAAATGGTTGTCTTAAATATTATGGTTCTCTTCAGCTTTTCTTCTCAAGGAGCAAATGAAGAGAAGATAAGCCAGTTATCATCTTAACTTCTCCATCCTACCTTTCTGTGGCTGTAGGATCAACCAACCTAATTCCCACATATTTTTCCCACTTCTCTACCCTGCTCCTCTGCTTCCTCTCCTTGTCATCACTACACTACTAAGGTAGCTTCGGGTGTCTGCAGAGGAGGCTAACACACCAAAGGACACAGTTTTGGTGTGGGAGGTGTAACAGGTACACTGGCAAAGCTGGAGAGAAAGAGAGGCAGATCAGAGGGAATTATCAGAAACAAGGCTTACAACATTTGCACAGTCCGTTCTCTGACCTTCCCTGTTCCCCAGACACATAAAGACAAGGTGTTCTCCCACCCACACTCCTAAATGTTTTGGTTCACACATCCCATGTGCATTTGCCTGTGGGTGAGCCATTATCACTGCCTGCAATTCTCCTGTTGAGCAAAGCCAATCAGATGATTAGAGCCATTCCCAGCTAACTGCAGATCAGAAGAACCACAGAAATCCTCACAGAAAAGCCCTCTGGACATGAAGATGGACAAGCAATTATACCAGGGTCCCCAGCTACCATAATCTCCAGACTACCAGCACACAGCAGACCCAAGACCCCTGACCAAACTTGTTCCTTCACCCAGAGTGTCCCATGCACCAGCATGATTTCTCTAAGGCTTTGTGGAACTATTGCATTGGGAATTGATGGGGCCAGTCTCAGCAGTGCTGGTGTGAAAAGGCTGCAGCATCAGCAGAGACACAGCAAGGAAAGATGGGCTGTTGCTGACCAGCATGAAGCATTGTGTCATATGACTGTGAAGAAGTAGCTGCCCACCCACTTGATGACCCTAACATGTATCTCCTACAAGCACAAAAGACACCAAGCTGAAGACACAGAGTCATGGAGCAAGTGCCTGGAGGCAAGGAGGAGATGTGAGGGGTTGCAAGGAGAAGCACAACACAGCCTCAGCCCAGCTAGCCCTGGTGCCATGGCAAGGCTCAGGCTGGCAGGATCACCGCTACACTGCTGCTTGCTTGCAGTTAGTATCATGGTCAATTAAACCCTTCCTGTGCACAGAGATGGGATGTAATAGCCTAAATACTAAGCCTTTAAAATAGAGGTAAGAAGAGGTCCTTGAAGAATATTGCCTCTAGTTACCCACAACCACTGAATTCTGAGAAATAGTCTCCATTTCATAACACATTTATAGCAGGCAGAGTTCACATCAGCCTTTTAGGGAAGATGGTAGGACTGCTTCCTCTGGGTATGGAAGAAATAAATAGAATCAATTTCTACAGAAAAGAAAAAGTTTTGTTGAAAATAAAGTAAAATTGTCAAAAGTTAAAATTATTTACCTCAACCTCATAATTTCAATCAGAAACATTTATTTTCTTCAGTAAGTTAATAAAATATTTTGATTTACTCTTATCTGATTCACTTAATTTTGACTTTTATTTTCTAATAGTCATTTTCATACTTTACTTAGGGGACAGAATTTATCACCTTATGAAAAGAAAATCGAAAAAATCTGATTATACTAAATATAAATGTTCTGTCTGTCCCTAAACCCATTTTCCCTCAGAATTGCTTAAGAATTTGGGCTATTTGTCCCAAGTGGGACAGAAGAGCGAGATCCCTTGCCTTACAGTGTTGGCTATCTGTCCTAGAGCAGAAACCCTGGCCTCTAACCAGCTATTTGACTTGGCTTTCACACACCTGAAATATCCAAACCTCTCTGGTGGAAAGATCTAAAGCTTTCAGTTCAGATAAATCAACTCTGCCTTAAAAATAATTCAGCCCATCAAGTGACAACTATTGGTACAGCTCAGAGCCTGTATCTTTCAAATTTGACACAATAGTGCTTTCCCTTTGACTTTGAAGAATCAATTTAATGAGCTTCAGAGTACAAATCAGTACCTGAATCAGACACATGCTTCCTGTCCTGTCCACACACACATGGCTCCATATGAAGAAGTGAGGCCATCGGTTAACCACAGAGCAGCTCCTTTAGCTAATGCATTTGTGATAGAGACAATTGCATCTGTGCTTTTCTTCGCAAGATGCAGCTGCACGCAGCAGCTCCGAGCCTGAGCCTGCATCTCCCAGACACGTCTCTACCAGTATGTGATGGTCAAGGTTGCATTCCTACTGCCCAGAGGCTGCAGCCATGTCCATGCCTGTGCACCAGAGCAAAGCTTCTTTTAATGACCTGCCAAAGGGCAAAGCTCCTACTAAACCAAGAGATTGCTGCGAGCATTGCCAGTGCAAAGCTCAACCCTCCAGCATGGTCGAGACCCCAGTAAATATGGTCTCTTGATTATTGGAAACTGTCATCACGGTCTATTAACAAGCAGAAACTCAGTTGCTGACAGACACTTCTGGAAAGGTAGGACCAGGCACAGCTGCTGTGGTGATAAACTGCGTTAGAACAGTTTTCTCTGGGTAAGGGGGAGGAATTATGAGTTACAATACTCTCAGGTTGGGCACAGTGAACCCACCAGCTACTCAGGAAGCAGCTACAGTAAGCAACTTTAACAGGCTGCCTGAAAGGGTTCAGGGCGAAAAAAAATGCCTTTGCATTCAGCCCAGCTAAAAAAATGTGAGTTATGTGAGTTTTCTTCGAAGGATGGCATAAAAAGAATGCAGGATTGAGCCCTTCCTGCCAGGAGAAGGCTGGAAAATGGGTATGTGGAGGAATTTACAAGATCTACTTACTTCATTATGAATGTTGATTTATCTTGTGTCACCTAAGGGCCAGAAGCTGCCTGAGCTGTGGGCTGTGTGGAGGCATCTATGTGCCAGAACTGATGCTGCAGTTTAAGAAACCTGACAGACTACAGACACATTGTCCATTTAGCATTGGATTGGGGAGCACAGATGTTAATTAACTTTAGGGCTTTGCTCTCCAGAAATGCCTCTGAAGAAAGGCACTTTTTCCCCCAGGAGATCGCTGTCCAGATTTTCAGTTTTTTTTTATCTCTATTTTTTAGCGGCAAAACCCTGGGGTTTTTTTTTTTTTTTTTTTTTTTTTTTTTCATCCTCCCTGATAACAGACTCAATGTGTTTTCTGCACAATAAACAGTCTGTAAATAAAATGCCAACATGGATGTCACACAGAAAATATCTGGAGAGGATTAGTGTATGTTCTGGATAATAAAAAGAGCTGGTTGAATTATTCATAGTGAATAAATCACTCCTTTTCTGGTTTGGGAACAGACCTCGAAACTTACAGTAGCTATCGGAATACATTCAGAATAGAAGTAACTTATTTCATTAGACCTTCTGCTGCAGTCTATGATTTGTCCCACAAGTCACATGTGATTGGTGTTATTCCTCAGTGGCCTCATGATTTTTTTTTCCTTAAGGCAGTGACAAATGATGGCTACAGGACAGCTGCTGACCTTCTGTGTACCTGACCTCACTGCCACACTAACATGAGCAGCTAACAGTCCCTCTTGTAGCACTTGGGCACACATAAACAGACTCCAGTGACCATTCCTGAACATCAAGAAATCAAAAAATACAAGCATTCTACAAGCAAATGTGTTTGTGAAGATGTTTGAAATGCACTACCCACTGTGGCAGCACTGAGCCATTACTCATGCATTAAAACTGATGGCCAGGAAAAGCACTGCAGCTCTTAGTGAGCAACATCCATTTCCCAACACTTTAAATTTCTATGATATACACCTTTATCATGGACCAAAACCTGACCTAGCTCATTACATGAGCATGTGTGCTGTGCAACTTCACTAGATGTATGACTGCACACCACGCAGGCCAAGAAGAGTGCAAAGTATTGTGGCATTGTACTGCAATCCACCCTGGAAGTGGGTGCATCTGGACTACTGTCTCCTAGACAGATGATTTGTGAAATGTTTTGAAGTCATTTCAGAAGTGCTGGGAAACCACCAGAGTCTATTATTATCAGAGAAGAAGGCATAGAGGAACAAATTTCCTTTACCTATAGGCTTATCTTGTGCTCCAAAGCAACGCATTTGAGCACTCCATAAAGCGTGCCATTTTACTTTCATTTTTTTCCTACTTATTCCAAAGTAGCCAAAGCTAAGTATAATCCAGACTTAAGTGTTCCTCAGAGCCAGACAATCATTATGAGTCTCAGTTTCCCCATCTATTAAGAAGAAACTAAGATAGTAACCCAAGCATTGCAGCAGGACACTAGGGTTGTAACCCAAGGCTTCCCACCACGGCTCTCACACTGCCTTCCAACAACAAACAGATGCTGTTCCTTGGGATGTGTCTCTGCTTCTCTGTGGAGATGCCTCAAGCTGCCTAAGGGCTCTCTGCAAGGGTGGCTTAGCCCTGTATGGCTTCTGTAGAGCCCAGCTCCACTCTTGGGGATCTTTGCCCCTGCTGCTGCGATAACTCAGCTATTCACAAGCAGCCAGCACACTCTGGGAACATGGCCTCGATGTGGATTTTACTCAAAGAGCTGCTATTCAGCAGCTCAGACACCCTCAGCTCAGAGCTGGGAGGAAGCAATCCCTAGAAGATGGTTGTGTGGGCAGACACTGCTTCCCTGCCCCGCTAAGCAGCACAGAAAGCACCCCTAGCAAAGACAAAGTGCCCCAGTTCCCCAAGGTGTCTTTGTCACAGCAGCCCCATTCATCACCACTAGCCCTTATCAGCTTTTAACTTAAAAAGTAAAACTTCCATTCCTGGCTCCTTGGGATTTACATGAAAACAGTGGGGAGTTCTCTTCATTCATGCTGGGCTTATACTTCTAAATTATAAAGTGTGTCAAATGAGGATTTAATTTATATTTAACAAGACAACATTTGTAAATTAATTATTCATCAGCTGATAATGAATAAACATTCCCCTTTTCCTCCCTCCTCCATTTTTCACAGTGTTTTCACAAATGCACTATACATGGAAATCTATTAAATGTATTCTGCAGTACTCCAAACATTGGAAAATACATTCTTAATCCTCAGTTCTGTTAGTGTGTTGCATGGTAACTAATGCTGACAGGCACAGCATTATGAATTTAACAGTGCACAGCACCTTCTTCCTAAAGAGGGAAGGGGTGAATATTCAACATGTGTATTTAGTCATATCACTCCCTTCAGGTTTCAGTCCCCTACTCACAGGCAGAGATAAGAAAATAATTTGCTGTAATAATGGATGCAGGATCTTAGCCCTACTCCCTGGAAATCACAGACACTTCAGACGCAACAGAATCTGAACCCTGGTGAATGATGGAGGCCAAATTTGCTCTTTCCACCTTTATTACCATTTAAGTAATGATATTGAGGTGGTGCACAATCCCAGTAGAATCCCAGTAGAATTCAAGTTTTGTTACAGAATTTGGCACATAAAGGCATTGCGTCACACACACCAAAGACAGGAGTCTCCAGCATCTAAACTAGCACTGACTGCACCATTTCTGATCCAGGACACCTGAAGCAGGTAACCAAGGCAGGTCCTGGATGAGTGGCATGTCTCCAGTCACTTCAGCCAGGAGGTAGTGTTTGGGCTATGTTCTCAGTGCTCAAGTCCTTGAGCCTCACACATGGTTTTGCTCAAGAAAGGAAGAAGCTTCTGCGTGCAATCCGAGAAGCTCTGGGCAGGACTTCCTCCATCCCCAAGCTTGGAACAGAAATGCTTGTTCTACTCCCACACATACTGGCTCTCATGGACATTTCATGGACATTCTCACAACTGAAAGACACTCAGACCCAATAATTGGCAACTGTTTTACTTGTACAGCATCATTTCCTGAGAGTTAAGCATCCCTAAAGGAAGGTGATTCAGAACTCTAGGTGCCCTTCACACCAGTTAAAGCTGTAATCTATAGCAGTAAAGCCATTACAAAACACAACCAGGAGCAAATCTCTCCAGCAAACAATCAGTCAGTGAAAAAAATTGAACTAAAAGTCTCCTCCATTGGTTCCTGCTGCCACAGCCTTCCCTGGCACTTCTTCCCACAAACATGTTTGGACAGCCAAGGTGGGTCTTTGCAATGGACTCAGCTTAGTGATAAGCCAAGGACACCTAAACACTGTCTGCATTAATGAGAATCTCTCTGGGCATCCAGATCTGCAACATAGCTTGGAAAGATGTAGGCGATAACTCATTTGGCTTGAGATGCTGCTGGACAGCACCCATTGGCAGCAGGCGGCCCTGGGAATGTATTATGCCTGAGCATATCCTTTCCCTGATGGTGTTAACACAGCTTCCCACCACCCTGAGAAGCACCATATGTGCCAATCCACCCAAAGACAACAGGCTCATGGGGAGGAAATCCCAGTTCATGCAGCAACTAGAGCAAACAACTGTAGGATGTGATGGTCCCCCTTTTCTGCACTCTTTTCCCTCCCAGCCCATCCTCATTCAACCAAACCTCATCCCACTTCCTATCATTTAACCATTTCCTGGCTTTATTTCTGGTTGCTGTCACATTTTGCCTGGCACAGCACAGAGGGTCCTTTCCTGAGGGAGGAGAGAATGCAAAATTTGCTTAGATAACTAAAAGCAAACAAGATTGCCATTCTGGTCTACAAAAGATACAAGGAAATCACTTTGTATTTCTTCCCCTCCAAACCTGCCCACCTTCTGCTGACTCCTGAATGTTAATATTATTTATGACAAGTGATTGATGAGGGGGATGCAGAATTCACACTGAGCACAGGGCATTTTCAAATCACCTATTCGTTTTTAAGGACCAGAATCAGTTTTGTATCCTGACATAATTTATCATTTGGAGGTTAAGCAGCAGCTACGAAGGGCCAGCTTCCAAGCCATCACCAGGCTGAAGGCAGTGGTGAGCAGTTAACCCTTTGAGGGGTGAGCAGAAGATCACAGGACACCAGTATTCAAATTACATTGCTTAAGTTGGAGCCTTCTATTTCACTGACATGTTAAGCCATCCTATAGCCTTCAGCTTCAGGTGCACAGACCATGCTGGTCCAAGCTAACAGCCACACTAATGCAGCTGTATTTCTTAAAAGTGGAACTAAGTTTTTATCTTCTATATGGCCTGGCTACGTGAAAGAGAAATATTTACAAACAACTGTCATTGCAATGCACATAAAAGTGCTCAGCAGAGAGAAATCTCACTATGGGCTTCGGAGAGATCAAGTTGCAAGTCAAATTCTGATCCTTTCCCTCAGAAGTGTGCATTTCCTTGGGTTGCAGATAGGAAAAGGGAAAGATCAGGCACATGGGACAGGTCTGACAGCTGGGGGAAGGCAAAGCTTCTCAGGTTGGAGGACAAAGCAGGAATGACATGTTCCCAGTAAAGACAATATGTATTGTACATTTGACGCAATGCCTGCCAGTGGCTGGCATGACCCACAGAATGACTTAATTCATTGCATCAGCATGGACGAGCAAAGAAACACAATAAAAGCGGGTGGAGCAGCCAGGCTAACACTGGGGCAGCTTTGTCAAAGCCTTTTTGCTTCAGGAGACACTATAGCAGAATGCAGCATTTCTTACGAGCAGGGGTAAGTGTTCAGAGTACACAGAAGAAGGCTGCCATCCAAGGCTACGAGGTCTGGGTCTATCTGTCCTTAGTACTTTTAATATCAGCCCAGCACCACAGGGACAAAAGTTTTAAAGCTTAAAGGCACCACAGATTCAGTCTTAGGAAGTTACCTAAGGGTGTGAGGAAGGAGAGATGTCCATAGAAAGTCTACTTGGAGAGTCATATGGAGGTGTCTTCAGATCACTGGTGACAGTTTGGACCCATCAGGGACCCTTGGACTTGTAGTATCTGGGTACTTCGGAGAGACAGGGCAGTCAGTTGTGACTGTTGCCACAAAATCCCTCAGCTGTTTCTACGCTGAGTGGTTTCCTCCCCTGCCTGACCAGCTCCTCACCATGCCATTCACAGAAACTGCAATACCTTCCTCAGGTGGGAAGGCTGCAGGTGGGTAGATTAGCTCCATGGCAGTAGATTCCTCAGCAGAGACGTGCAGATACAGGTACCTCCAAGTGCCAGTCTTGCCTTCACAGTCCTGGCTCGCATCAAGTGTGCTGGGATCCCCTGGGATCCTCTGCAGTTCTGGAGTCCCACTTCATGAAGCACAAAAGCTTCTGCTGTTTTTTAGAAAGAGTTAAACACATGAGCTGAGCTGTTCTAGGAAGGGTCAGGGGTGCTTTCAGCAGTACTCTCGCATATGATTCTCTGGTGTCTAGTAAGAGTTGAGTTCACACAACAGTTTTTCCCCTTGGTAGGGGTGGTTGTTGTCACTGCCTTGCATGCTGTTTTCACAAAAACACTGGAAATGCTGAATGTGCCTGAAGTTCCTATACCTGCAACCATATATGGTTGGTATTAGCCCAATGGATCTAAAATACTGAAAGACTGGGATGGACGTACATACTTTCTCACATCCTCGTCACCATGGCATAAGCTGTGTTTCTTAGGAAACCAGACTAGCAGCAGTGCCTGATATCTTCATTTAGGAGAAGAGATGAATTTTGGATGCAAGACTGAATTTTGTAAGTCAGTCTCTACTGCTACCACCTCCATGGCTATGCAGTGCTCCTGCAACAGGAAGGAAAGTAGAGCTTCCAACAGGGGTAAACTAAGTGTATGAGAAGGAAAGGGAATGAATGAGGATACGCACTGTGATTTTGCATGTTCTTGTCATATCTTTGGACAGTAAAAAGCAGATGGGACAGATACATATAATCTGATTTTTGCATTCTACCTCCAGGCACAGTAGTGGCTGGGGCAGCGAGTACACCCAGGTCCTGCACACTTCCCTCTGTACTGCTGCCCTTAACTGTGCTGTGGCTTCATGTCCACACACCTACATGGGATGGAGGAGCTTGCAGTATTTGCTGTCAGACAGGGATGATATACCCATGGCTTGGGCTGTGGTTCTCTAGGAAACCAAGCCCACAGAAACAATCAAAGGAATTTTTTTGCCTTGATGCTGTTCCTGATAGGCCTCCTGATGGTGCCCTCATCATGCAAGGGAACACTCAGCCCGATGCCCATCTGGTGGCTCATGAGCAGGTGCTGCCTGGAGACACATGCTCAGTGATGGTCAGTCAGAAGGGTGGCTTCAAAATGCTTTTTGGAGTGGAAGTGTTACTGCAACTACAATGCCGTTCCTCCATCCCCAGAAGGATTTGTTCAGTGGGAATTTTCTACTTGGGAAACTAAAAATAACATGACCATCCTGAGAACTTTCTACAGTTTAAGGGGGCTGGTTTTGTTTCTGCTCTGTTTTGCATTGAGAGAGATGAGAAAAGCCAAACTGTCCTGGGTGTACCTCTCCTTTGTCCTCTCCACCCCACTGCGCCAAAGAAGTCTTGCAAAAGCTGACAGCAGTCAGGTTTGTTTGTTGCCAGAAAAAGAGGAAAAAATTACTTCACAGGCAAAATAATAATGGAAGTTTCCTGTGAAAAATAAATAACCAAAAGTTATTCTCCAGTGCATAGCCTGCAGGCTTTTCAGTTCAAAGAGCATCTCTGTTGAATGTTTCTGCAGCTCCTGGTACAGCTGGGTCCTGAGTCATGAGGAGAAAATCTCAGTCACAGTGGTATCTATCTAAGGTGCAACATACTGAAGAAGAGCCATCAAACCCAAAAGATTCTGTCTTCCCTTGCCTAGCCCTGCAGACCAGGCCTGGGCACTCAAGTTTCACACCAGCAGACCATTGCCATGGAAACCAGGACATGTTTCAGTCCTTCTGGATAACACATTGCTCTCCCTTCCAGACACCACTGCACTAGTTCAACCAGGGGATGGAACTTGCACCAAGCATCCTGTTTCCTACAGCCTTCCAAGGCAGAAGGCAAAGCCACCACAGAGGTGTCTGTCCACAAACTGCCCGTGGAGACCAAAGAGCATCATCATCCTTCTTCCTGAACTTGTGAGCATGGTAGGGTTGCTTGAGGACCTTGCTCCTAACCAGAGATGGCTGTCAAGCCCTTCTAGCTCCAGCTATCGGTGGGTCACAGCACCCCTTCCCAAGGAAAGGGAAACAAATCCACCTCTTTTCATGACAACACCACCTTCAGACCATATCTAGCAAGTATGACATAACTCACCTGTGCACTGGGACAGCTACCTCCCACACTCTCACTTATGGCGATACCAAGACCCTGCAGCAATAACATCACTCACCATTTGAATGACAGATACTGGCCCAATGCTGTTCACGTAGATATCCACATCGATAAACGTGGGCTTAACTGTAAAGAAAATAAAATAGGTATGGATGAGCTGGGGCTAGGATCATGTGTGAAGGGCTGAGGACTTGGGCAGCATCTGGGATCAGTGTGGCTCCATCTCACCAAAAATCCCAACTACAGCAGCCAAAAGAGCATAGATAACACAAGATGCAGCCAGACCAGGTCACTACCTGTGGCCACAGGGAGCTTCAAGAATCACTTACTGCCAATGTCGGGCCTCAGCTTATTATCATAGTTCTTGAGCAGTGAGTTGAGGATCTGTGTGGCATCAGTCTCCTGTGCCTTGGGGGTGAGGACCCAGGTTTTATTCATGCTGAGGTAATCATAATCATATTCCTCTGTGCTCTCACACCTGGAGCAGAGAGACAAAAGGAGAGAGACATCACTGTGGCAGCTCTCTGGGAGTAAGGGCACAGCTGGGTTTCAGAGATACTAAAGGAGAAAGATGCAGCCCTGCTATAAGGCAGAATGTAAGGAGCTCAGGGATCTCCTCTCAGCCATGCTGCTAAGATGACACAACTCACCTGGGGCCTTTGCTCACTTGAGGGTCCCCAGACACACAGGGGCCTTGCCACCAGTAGTCAGGTCTAGCAGGCATGGTGTGCTCCACATCCTCCCCAGCTCCCCTTGGAAACACACTGATCATGCTCTGAGGCACAGGAGACAGTCCTTGCCCTCTTCTACCACATTCCCGCCCCTCTCATTCCTGGCCATCTTCTGCTTCCAGCAGCTCCTGGTCCTGGAGCCACCTGTTAATCCCAAATACCTCAAGTGCTCTGCATACCATTGGCACCTGAAGCAGGCTTCCTCTGAGGAAGAAAACAGTGACCAAACAGCATTTTTTGGGAGCAAGAATAAAAGCATTTCAGAAAAAAAGGTCCTAAAACTACCAAGCAGACAGCATTCATGTCTGGCTTGCCAGGAACCCAGCCATCTGCCCTGCACAGATCCTCAGAAATTAAAGCCTTATGCAAACTCCTCTATCCTCAGGCCAAGACCTGCCACAACCCATTCCCTGTACTCACACCAACCCTTCCTCACCAGCCTTTGGTGTGGGCTCCATTTAAAGCTAGTCCATCCTCCTGATTTTCCAGTTCCAAGCCATGCAAGGAAAGCTTGCATCCTCCTTTGGACACGATCTACTTAGCAAGAACTTCTCCCCCTGCCTTTCAAATCTGCCCTCTCTAAACCTTTCACACTCCTCCCTTTTGCTAAAAGGGTTTTCCTAAACCCTCTAATTAAATTAGGTCCACATGGTCATCCAGGAAATTCTAACCACCTGCTGCTGCTCTGGGAAGCTCATTGAGAAGATCATCCCTGGAATGACACAGACATGTGGGAGAAGATGCTGAGCAATCCCATGCTTGGCACACCCTCCTTGATGTCTGCTATGTTAGCATGTCACCTGCTCCATCACCAGAAAGGGTCTCAAAGCAGGAGCTGCCACCATGTTGACACTTTCCAGGCTGGAGCCTCACAGCTCTGAGGTGCAATCAGGCACCACTGATACACAGCTTAGTGCCTAGGGAGGGAGAGCCCAGCAAAGGTACTTGAAGGGGGGAAAAAAGCATTAAATTGACATGTTGCAGTCAATTTATCAGATGCTCTTCTTTTAAAACCCCAGATAAAACTTGCTTTCACAATCACTTTAAAACTCTTTGTATCTCCCCAGCTTTCAGGCACCAGGATCCCCCCCCGCCCCAAAAAGGGCTGGGCTGTGTGCAGCTGCCTGCCTGCCGCCACACATTAGGTATCGGTACATCAACTTGTTTCCTGTCTGATTGCACTGCACTTTCTAACGATGTTTAAGGAGTCGTAAGCAACGCTGTCAGGATGCGCTTCCCTGTCTGAGCCATGGCAGTGAGGGCTCACCTGGCTGTCCTGCTGTGGAAGCCAGAAATGCAGCCAGCCAGACAGCTCTCAGGCACCCAGCAGCTGCAGGAGGCACAGGAGCCACCACTGCGCCCACTCGAAAACTGGCCAAAGCTGAAATCTCGAGGCCAGCTCTGCTCCTGCAGGGCACAGACGCACAGGTGTCTCTGCCCACAGTACAGCTCAGAGCAGGGGAAAGCAATCCTAACCGTGTTCCCTTGCTGCTGGTGTTTTGGGTGATGCAGGCTGCTTCTAGCAGAGTGGGAACAGCTACACGGAAATCTTAGCTCAGTGTTCCTTTGACCCTCCTTGAAGTCAGCCCATGACTGGTCACCTGCTGGCACTGAACTCTGTATGTACCACTGCTCTGACAATATCCAGTTCCTGCAAGCTGTAAGGCCACAGTAGAGTCTGAAACATCCTTCCAGGGCTGAACAAAACCAGGCTGGTTACTCTGACCTCAACCTCTAGCTCTCACCCCATTTTGCGTTGCAAATTAGCACCCTAAGGCTTAGGTTAGCTCTTCCAGGTGGGTCACATCCCTTTTACAGATGCAGTGACACTACCAAAAATACTCTTTTTGCTGATGAAGCTAATCCTGGACTACTAAACCATACTAAGCCATTTTAGCATAAACAAATTCAGTTTTCCTGAATAAATATGCACACACAGAAACAAAACAGCTCTTGCTGGTCAGGAGTGTGATTCTCATTCCACCCTATGCAAGCCCCTGCCTCCTCCCCATTCTTTTTTCCCCAGTGGTCCCACTTTTGATCAAGAAGGGAAGAGTCCAAGACCTATTGCATAGGAGAGGAATTAAGGTGACGTGCATGTCTCTCCACAGCTGCTAATGGAAATGTCACACTGCAAACACGCAGGAATTCCAACATGCTTTGAACTCCTGCTGGTCTGGCGGCTCCATCTCTTCATGCAAAGCAACTGGCTTGGTGACAGGGGACGTCCAGTTTCTCATATATTTCCATGAAGCCAGGAGGAAAGGCAGGGCCACATTTCCTGACCTCTGCTTGTTGAAATGTCAAAATATCCGCCTCACAGGATTCTTGTGCTTGGCCATGGGGCTGCGAGACAGCCATGAGCATGGGCAGGGTAAGGGCAGAGGCAATGATGGCAGGGCAGAGCTGGGGACATTGCAAGGAAACCATGACAGATGTGGTCAAGACTGTGGCAGCTCCTGCTGATGACCAGAGCAGGAGGCCTGCACAGGGAGATGACCTTTCATGTGCATTCAGGTACATGGATGGAATTGGACAACCCTCCTTGGGCAAACCTTGGCATTACAGCAGGACAGTGCTCTGCCTTGCCTCCTTATTCTGTTTTACTCAAGCGGACACCTGTTTTGTTGAGGTGTCTAAGCACACTGATGGTCAAGCAAAAGCCACCCAAAAAGCTGGTGGCTGGCTCCCTTCCCTAGTGCCCAAGCTGTCTGACAAGTTTTACCTTGGCAGGAGGGGAAGAGCAACAGGTGTCATGAGCCCTTGAAGATACTCCTGCTCCTTCTCTGGCAGATCAGCTGATGGAGTTTGACCAGGATGCCTACCCACTATTATTTGCAACCTTGTGTGTTAATGAAGTCTGAGACCTGCACCTGATAGAGGAGGTGACACACACCTTCTCAACCATCCCTTACCCTGAGGCAGGAACATCCTGCAGCAGATGCAGATACCAGGACTGTGATTGTCTAGCTCCTGTGCAAATGCAACTCAAAGCCTCCCCTGGTCCAGAGGAACAAACAGCAACAAGAGCATTCGAAAAACATTGTGGTCAATCCTAATTACCACATGCTAACTGTGTCCTTCTGACCACACATCCCAATGCCTCCAATGGTTGTAGGCACAGAGATAGATGTTCAGGCAAATTACTCTAAATTAGAAGCAGGGAGAGGATTTAAAGACAGGGTTTACTGAACGGTACCCTACCCTTTTCACATGACTTTGCACCTTTCCTTTCACAGCACACTCCATAAAGCCACAAAGGTCAAATCTGCACAGTTTCACAGAATCGCAGAATCACGGGATGTTAGGGATTGGAAGGGACCTCGAAAGGTCATTTTGGATTAGGTCACACAGGAATGCATCCAGGTGGGTTTTTAATGTCTCCAGAGAAGGAGACTCCACAACCTCCCTGGGCAGACTGTTCCAGTGCTCTGTCACCCTCACCGTGAAAAAGTTTATCTTTAAAGGGAACCTCCCGTGTTCCAGCTTGAATCCCTTGCCCCTTGTCATATCATTGGACATCACCAAGAAGAGCCTGGCTCCATCCTCCTGACACTCACCCTTTACATATTTATAAACATTAACGAGGTCACCCCTCAGTATCCTCTTCTGCAAGCTAAAGAGACCCAGACCCTCAGCCTTTCCTCAGCAGGGAGATGTTACACTCCTGTAATCATCTTTGTGGCTCTGCACTGGACTCTTTTGAGCAGTTCCCTGTCCTCCCTGAACTGAGGGTTCCAGAACTGGACACAATATTCCAGATGTGGCCTCATGAGGGCAGAGTAAAGGGGGAGGAGAACCTCTCTCGACATACTAACCACACCCTTTCTAATACACCCCAGAATGCCACTGGCCTTCTTGGCCACAAGGGCACATTGCTGACTCATGGTTATCTGGCTACCCACCAGGACCCCCAGGTCCCTTTCCCCCTAGGCTGCTTTCCAAGAGGTCAGTCCCCAACCTATACTGGTACCTGGGGTTGTTCCTTTCCAGATTCAAGGTTCTACACTTGCCCTTGATATATTTCTTTACATTTTTCCCTGATCAACTCTCCAGCCTGTCTAGGTATCGCTGAATGGTAACACAGCCTTCTGGTGCATCAGCCACTCCTCCCAGTTTTGTGTCATCAGCAGACTTGCTGACAGTGCACTCTGTTGCCTCTTCCAGGTCATTGATGAATATATTGAATAGTACTGGTCCCAGTATTGACCCTTGAGGGACTCCACTAGATACAGGCCTCCAACCAGACTCTGTCCCATTCACCACAACTCTGACTTCTATCCTTCAACCAGTTCCCAATCCACCTTACTACCTGATCATCCAGACCACACTTCCTCAGTTGAGCTGCGAGGATGCTGTGGATGGTGTCAAAATGCTTTACTGAAATCAAGATAAACCACATCCACTGCTCTACCATCATCTATTCAACTGGTTATGTCCTCATAAAAGGCTATCAAGTTAGTCTGACATTACTTCCCCTTGGTAAAACCATGCTGACTGCTCCTAATGACCCTCTTATTCTTGATATTCTTAGAGACAGTGCTGAGGATAACTTGTTCCATCACCTTTCCAGGGATGGAGATGAGGCTGACTGGTTTACAGTTACCTGCGTCCTCTTTCTTACTCTTTTTGAAGACTGGAGTTTCAACCACCTGGCAAGCTCAGCTTTGTGGTGGTGTGATGCTGTCCCCGCCAAGTCAGTACCCTGGGAAATGCTGGTGAATTAGGCTCTGTGGTGGGGGACTATCTGGGGAGTGCTGAGTAACCTGGCACAAAGCCTGCTCCAGTATCAGGGGACAGGTCTTGCAGCTCGTTCTGGGAGCTCACACAAATGTGGCACCTGAACCTGGCTCCTCACCCCCAGAACTCATCATCAAGTGCAAAGCAGGCGAGATTCACCCCCTCAAGCTGCAGCCAGGAAAAATGCAGTAAATGCAGAGTAAGACCCTGATCTAACTTGCTCCTTTTCTCCTTCTTCTCCCACAGGCTTCGTCTCCCACTCCATCACCCCTCCAACATGAACAAACACTGCTCCTGGTAAAGTAGAGCTCAGGCAAGGGGGAGATGTGAGGGACTGGGGAGAAGGGAAGCCAGGCCAGATAGAGGGTACATCTTCCCACTGAAGTGCATGAGAATACACGACCTCCGTGTTCCTCCGTGTGATCTTGCAGTTTACGACTCACCCTCTCAAAATGCAGTGCTTATGGCAGAGCACTGCAGGAATGGCAGGGCACAAGAACTGGGACCACCATGGACTGCCCTCTTGGCCTTCAAATGCCCCCTGGCACCAGCACACTGGTGAGAGGCTGTGTGGCACAAGCTGTGAGGCAGCTCTCACTGATTCGGCCCCAGAGGACAGTGAAAGGAATAGGCTTTCTGTCCACACCTGAGGTCAGGAAGCCTTGGCAGAGCAGACCATTAGCAGCAGGATTCATGCTCCCTGTCCCTGACTGCATTTGTAATGGGATTTGATCAACTTTAAGGCGGCTTATTCTGCCAATTAGCTTCAGCCAGTAAAATCCCTTTTCCCCCAAGCCCTGAGGGCAACAATCTGCTGACAACATGTACTTTCCCCATCTAGCCATTAAACTCATGAGCAGGGCTACAAATTGTAGGGGGAAAAAAAAAAAAAAAAAAAAAAAAAAAGGAAACTTGCAAACCCTTTTTTCTTTAGACATTTTATTTATGTTTACACAAAAGCACTATGAGCGCCGCCCCTGGGAGAAAACCCCCCACCAGCAGCCCTACACCTCCACTCACCCCCTTGCCCGGTGCAACAGTGGCATCAATCTGGCACTCAGACCTGGGATTTGGGGCCAACCTGTAGAGCAAGGCAGGAGCCCACGCTGCCCTTCTCCTGACAGGCTTCAAGCCCTGCAGGAGCTTTCGGGGTGCCAGGATATGGAGTGCCAGGAAGGGGATGCAAGCTCCTTCCCGCCCAGCCCGGCTCGGCGTAGAAATGCCCCAGTGACGGATAGAGCCCCCAGGAGGTGCTGAGCTCCCTCTGGTCCTACTCTGGACACCCCCGGAAAGGAGCTCAGTCCCCAGCAGGATTCATCCAGTGAGGTGATGGCGAGAATGTCCTCTTGATTCCCAGCATGCGAAGGAGGCATCCGCAGTGCAAAGGGCATGCAGGCAGGCACTAGGTGCTTCCGCGGCCAGACCCGATCCTGGCTCGGGGCAGGCTAGAAGGTACCGTGGGGGGGACAGGGGTGTCCAAACCCCCGCTGAAGCTGGGGTAGGCGGTCGTGCGGACAGACACTGTGACTCCAGCCCCCTCTCCTTCCATTGCCCCGACAGGTAAACTGAGGGTAAGGGGCGTCCCAGTCGGCGGCGGGGGCTCACCTGACGTGCAGGACCGGCCCGAGGGCCAGGTAGAGCAGCATCAGCGTCCGGGGCATCTCGGCGAGGCGAGGATCGGCCCCGGGGAGGCGGGGGCGGCGGTGCGTCCTCCTCGGCGGGGCTCAGCGCGGAGTCGGGGCGAGGGCGGCGGCGGGGCTGGAGCGCGGCGCAGCGGGCAGCGAGGCGGCCCCGCCGCCGCCCTCCCGGCTCCGCGCTCTGCGCACCGCTCCGCGCCGCTGGGGAAAAAGGGGAAAGTTGAGCATTTCTTCTCTGACTCCGCGGCGGGGAGGAGCTCGGCGCAGGGGCTGGCTCCCCTCTCACCCTCCCCAAGAGCTGAGCGCCAGCTCAGGGGGGCGCGCACGTCAGAGTCAAACCCGCGCATCTGCCGGCTGCCAGGGAGCAAGCACCGTCAGTTGGTATAAAGATCTCTCGCTCCCTTTTGGTGTAACGAAGCACTTGATTTCTCTTAATAGGTTTGTGTTTTGGTTTGGTTTGGTTTTAATGCACAACAGCTGTGGTGGTTTTGTTTTGGTTTTGGGTTTTTTTGTTTGTTTGTTTGGGATTTTGTTGTTGTTGTGGGGTGTTTGGTTTGCTTTTTTTTTTTTTTTTTTTTTTTTTTTTTTTTTTTTTTTTCTGAAAATAAAATGGGAAATTATTGTTAAAATAGGCAAGGCATCAGTCCCCAGTGGGCTGAGCTGCAGGGGAGATGTAGCCGGGGAGGGTCCTTTCCCACCTGTTGGGGTTGCTTTCCAGCAAAAAAATGCCGAAAGGATGCATGGGTAGGAGCTACAGGACAGACCGGGGTCGTGCGAGGGCTGTGGCTTTCAGCCTGTCGCTCTCTGCTCTCACTGTTTGCCAAGCTGCACTTGGGCATTTCCTCTTATTGCTGGCATCCGACTTGTAAAAAAGAGTAACAGATTCCTGCTTGGAGAGTTTTGGATGAGAATTGCTCGGAACCAACTTTGTTACAGCTACGTGAGGTACCAATAATTGTCCTTTGTCATCTGGTTACAGCTGTAGGTTGCAGGAGCCCATCCTCAGAGGGGCCTGCATCTCCCAGGGCAGCTAGTAACACAGATGACAAATGCGGATTTGGTGTCATACCTCAAGAGTGGAGTGAGACCATTCCTGGTACAGGAGTGGGACAGTAGGCAGCTGACTTTCTGACTCCTGGCCCTGTCATAGCTTTCCTCACATATCACTTCTCTGCTTTCTATAAGCAGCATGCTGGTAACTACTGTCTTATTTGCTCAGCTTGGTAGGATAGGGAGATGCCTGTTCCCTACGCACATTCACTGCTTAATAATAGCCAGGACCAGTCTTGGTGGGGACTAGGAGTGGTACAGGAGTACAAGCAGCAAATAACAGCACACCTGGCTGATTTTTCAAGTCTCTTCCTATGCAGGCTCTGCCTTGCTGATTCTTGCAATGATCACCTTAAGCCCTCAAGCATGAGATCTGAGCAGCCTCAAAGCTATAGAAGCCAGCTGCAGGCATCACAGCTCTGAGATGGCATTTTCCTGTAATGAAGCAGCTGCAGATGATGTTTTCTTTATGGCATGCAAAGAAGCCAGCTCTGGGATGGCAGAGTTTACAGGAAGCACATGTCAAAAGTGTAAATAATGAATATCAAAGCAGCCGTGAAGGTGAAAAGAGGTTTCAAAGCAAGCCACTGAATTGATCCAGCAGTTCTTCAGGGATCCATTTGAAAACTAAGTCGGGAAAGGTGCAAGAGCAGCTGCAGGGAGGATGTAGCTGTCAAGGATTCTGGTCATGAACAGATCACAGAAAACCCAGGGGTTCATGTGTGTGCTCTCAGCTCCCCCTCAAGACAGAGGATGTGAAGTGGTATGTGGGAAAATTCATGGAATTAATTTCTTTTGACCACCCATTCTTCTGCCTGAAAACTGAGATATCTGGGGTGAACGGGAAGTAGTCTGAGCAGTGTTAGGGAATCACAATGTCCATTTATGAAGCTGGTTTGGGGACACCTTCCAGGCAGCTGTGTGCTCTGGGAGCATCTGAGCTGCTGTCCTCCCAGGTCTTCATCTACAGTGGTTTCTTGTCACAGCTGAGTCTTTACTTGGATCAAGGATAAGAATGAAGCATGTTGATGGTAGAGGAGAGCAAGGGGAGAGCACTGCTTTTCAAGAAAACACTGTTTCATCAACAGCAGAGGCTCAGCCTTCGAGAAATGCATTTGAAATTCACAGTGCATTTTTGACCAGGAAAACCCACCCTCAGTCAAAATGCCGAGAAGGACAAAATGTCCTGCA
Organism: Megaceryle maxima; assembly: GCA_024605025.1. Lineage (NCBI taxonomy): Eukaryota > Metazoa > Chordata > Aves > Coraciiformes > Cerylidae > Megaceryle > Megaceryle maxima. Next base: position 24,216 of record JANHGN010000161.1, read on the forward strand.
CCACTGTTTTGAATGGGAACAGTCCCTATTTTCCACTTGGAAGAGATATTTGTTTTGAGATCTTCTGTCATGGGTGTGCTGTCTCCAAACTTAAACAGGAAATGAAATGTTTTATTCAACATGTTTTTTGTCCCTTCTGGTGTTTCAGTTTAACTGGCAAACTAATAAAACCTATTATTTACACAGTCCTTATGAGCAGAGAGCCTGGGGGACCATGCTGCCACAGTAAATGAGGGTTTGATTGTGCAACCCTCGCTGGAGGGTTTAGTCCTGGGAGATGAGACAATTCCAGCCATGGCCCAGGATCCCAAACCTTGTGAGGTTGGCAGTGCTTTCAGAGGGAGATGCCCCATATTCAGAGAGTGCTGTATAAGTCTGGGCACATCTGCAACCTTTTCTGAATCCTGCTCTGATCCTTTCAAAAGCTGCTTTGCAGTGTCAGTCCTAAAATCTGTGCTGCCTGCTCCTGCGTTGGTGGGTGATGTTTATGATTGCAGGAGCAGTAGGTGAAATCAGGAGACAATGCTTTGTCCTCCTCTTCCTTGTGCAAGGGGCTGGTCATTCTTTGCCTCAGGCTATGCCAAAGACAAAGAATGTCTCTCTCCAAGTGAATACTTTTCTTCTGGGCTATGTCAGGAGTGCTGTACTGAGGGAAAATAGGTACAAGTGGAGAAAAAGTATAAACCCAAGGTGTTTAGGAGCTTGTCTCTGAGAAAACTCAGGCTCTTGGCATTTGCAGAATCCTCCTCAGACAGATATCTTTCAAGAGTGGAGGAGCAAAGTAACCCACAGCAGAACTGGAGGACTCTGGGCAGAGAGAGATTCCACAGGGCTCTGCAGGAACAGGTCAAACTTGAGCGTGCTGCTAGCAGAGCTGGGGACACCAGGACAAGGACCTGACAGCAATGCAGGCAGCCACTGTTAGGGCCATGCAGCACTGTTAGGGCAGCTCTGAAGGGCTGCATGGAGGTGAATTTTGCCTTCCTCTCTTCCCATCGCTCCTCCACGTCATCTCCTGAGGACAAAGCAGTTAGAACCACTGTCCTTGATGCTCACTCTCCTCATGGTAATGAACTGGGGCTCATTCTGTTGCACCATCTAGAAGCAGTGCAGGTTTCTGTGCTGAGATTTCACATGGATCTCATCTCTGTGCCTGGAGCTGTGGGCTCTGGCAGAATGCAGAGGCTGGTTAGGCTGCAAGTCTCCTAGAGCAGCAGCTGTGAAGCTGAGTATGCTGACACATCTGGGATGACAGCAGTGAAGGACATCTGAGGAGGAGCTGGATACAGGGTCCTTCTGGAAAACTTGGGTGATGAAAAATCCTTTATAAGCCTCATCCCTTTTCTCCAAGTTGGGACATGACCTGCATGGTTAAAAACATTTGTTTACTCTACCAGGGCATTTGTTCTACATAGCTGAGGTTTTGTCTTTTTCAGGCTCACCAAGCAGACCGGGAACAGCACCAGATGCTGCATCTGCAATCACACAACATCAATAACCATCCCAGATGAGCTCTGGCTTCTTGTCATTATGGACAGAGAGATATATGAAGAAGACAGGACACAGTTTGATTTTTAGGTGCTGGAGTGAACTTGCAGTGCTGACAGATAAAAAAAATGTGTTTGGAGCCTGAACAAATGTGACATGAATGTTTCCCAAGGAGAATGAAGGGTGTGGGAGGACAGCGCTAGTCATAGTAAGAGCTGGTGCAAGCTGCCCCAGAGGGTGACAGAGTATTACATTCCTCCTAGGGATCAATAAATTAGAAAACATACATGGGAAAGTGTGGGAGGGGAAGAGAATTAGCAGCATGTGACCAAAAAAAGGAAACATCTCATCAAATTGAGCACTAGGTGTTTCAATACTTTTTCAAATTGAATTTGCAGCTGTGCCATCCATACATCTGATGTCATAAATCCAGTACAGGACCATAAGCTGATAGTTTAGCTTGTTACTCCCAGAGTAGCTCCCAGTCAGTACATCCATATTTTAAATACTGTGCAACTGCTGATACAAACTTTGGGTACATGCAGCGGTGGGAACAGGAACAGCTGATTTTCTTCACTGTAGAAATGAGGCTGCCTCTTGGTGGAGACACACTAGCTCCTTGTCAACCTGTGCCACAATTGTTCAAGGTAGGGGAAAAGGAGCCAGGAAGGCCATGGAGGCAACAAAACCCATCATTAGCATGTAAACTGTATTTCACACAGTGATTCCTCCTGGAAAAACCTGGGCTTTGGGCTCTCCAGAGGACACATTGGGATTCAGAGCAGAGCCTACACATGCAGAAGATAGTGCTTACAACCAAAACCCCATGGGTGGATCCGGCCAGCAGTAGCCCCGCCTGATCCTTTCTGTACTGCAGCTCTGAAGGCACAACTGAAGGTACATCATCATCCATTGGCCTCCCTGGCAGTATTTAAGAGAGGGAGAGAGAAGACACAGTTGCCTTTTGTTGTTAATACCCTTGGGCATTTCTGTCCAGAGATGCAGGGATTTCAATTATTTCTCTCTACACTGGCTTGGGAATGTTTATACACTAGTAAATGATGTTACCTGCTCATCTGTGGCCAGGTTTAGCTATTGCAATTATAACGGTTTGTAGCAGCTAATCGGGGTGCTCCTGCACTCTGCTTTCCCTCTTGCCCCACTGTCATGGTTTAGGGTCAGGGTGGCCTCTTAGACCTATAACAGATGCTCTCTGTTAAGCCCCCTCCCTCCCTCCCCAAAGGTGAAGAGAAAAGGAATAAGGGAGAGAGACAGCGATTAGAAGAGGAAACTGGAACAGCTTTAATGAAAATA
>JANHGN010000165.1:0-17532 GCA_024605025.1 Megaceryle maxima
ATAACGTATTTCTAAATACATAAATTATTTTATTTTTTTTTTCACCTGGTGAATATATTTTAATTGAAAAGTCACTAAATTAAATTTTCCATTCAAAAACCAGATCAGTACAGAGAAGGAACTTTAAACAGAGCAGTTTTTTGGGAAATAACATTCTCTTACCAAAGGCAACAGCCTGACCGCTTACCAAACGCGCGGCCTCCTCAGGGAACCCCCCCCCGGCCTGGGGGGGCCGTACCACCGGCTCCCTCTCAGCCCGGGGCTGCCCCTGCCGGGGTGGGGGCAGCTCTCCCGCCAGGGCTCGCACCTCAAGCTCCAGATGAGCAAAAGCCCCGAGCAGGGAAGAGGCGACGCGACCACCGAGACCGGCCCGGGCCCCACCGCGTCCCCGGTTCCGTATCCCCCGCCGCCGCCGCCGATTGGCCCGATCCGCCCCGCCCCTGCCTCATCTCATTGGTCCGGGCCGGCACGTGATCCCAACGAGTCGCCGGGCGCCAAATTCAAACCGGGAAACGATCTTCGCTGCGAGCGGCGGCGGAGCCCGGAAGTGCTGGAGTCGCCGTCTCCTTCCGCAGCCCCTGCCCGGCCAGAGAGGAGGTGAGTCGCGACTTGCGCCCGCCTCCCGCTCCGCGGCGTCTAGCGGGAGCTGGCGGCAGAGGCCGGGCACCCCTGGAGAGCCGCGCGAACGGTGCAGGGCGGCCGCCAGACGGAAATGTCTAGGCCGGGGCGGAGGGGCCTTGACGGAGCAGGAGGATTTACCGGCGAGAGCGGCAGGGCTGAGGTTGCGGTGGGTGAAGAAGGAGGTGGGAGCCCTTTAGCGCTCTCGTTTTTGCAACCCCCGGGGCCGCGTGTACGCGGGGTTGCTCCCGGGTGGCAGGAGGTCGAGGCCTTCTCAGGAAGTGGCTCGGTCCTGAGGAAGCGCAGCCTTTTGAAGACCAGCTAAAGGTGGCTCTTGGCGTTGGCTTACGGGGATCTCTCTAAGGGAGCGAAGCAGATGGCGAAGGGTCCTGTGTGTAGTTACCCCGCGGTGTAATGCTGATCGTTTGTGTGGCTGCTGGGCAGCCCCTGATCGTAGAGCTGTCTGCTCCCCGCACTGAGGGCATCAGCTCAGATTTTATCTCCAGGAATCTTTCCTAATACAATCAGAGAATCATTTCAGCTGGAAAGGACCTTCAAGATCATCAAGTCCAACCTTATTCCCAGCCCTAGCAAAACCCCTAAACCATGTCCCCAAGCACAACATCAACCCAGCTCTCAAACACCTCCAAAGATGGTGACTCCACCACCTCCCTGGGCAGGCTGTTCCAATGCCTGACATCCCTGTCAGTAAAGAAATTCTTCCTGCTCTCCAGCCTGAACCTCCCCTGGTTCAACTTCAGGCCATTACCTCTTGTTCTATTGCTTGTCACCAGGGACTTCTGTCTGTTTAGGTGATTCCTACTGAGAAGTTTCTTATTTACTGTCTGGCTCGGTTGAATCTACCAATGCAAAAGGCCTCTTTTTTGTTGCTGTTATTCGTTTCTGTTCTGCCTACCATCCCTAATGATAAAGACAATGTGTTCTGGTCGAGCTGGCTGTAGAAGACAGCCCCCACCTAATTCTTGAATGGTATGATATTTACAAGTGATATTCTCAGAAGGGACATGCTGCATCTTACCCTGAAAGCAGTATCTCTGAATTTTATCTCTTCTGCTTTTCTTACCCTGCCCAATAATGAATCTCCAAATATCTCTTCTGTCTTGTTTACACAAGGTATGGATAAAGGAAGTGCAGTACTATTTTACAATAGTTTTATCAACCTTATTAAATGCTTTCATTTTTTTATTTCCCTTTGTTTCTTGCTTTGTAGCAATTGCTGACAATCCGTGCTCTGTGGGAGGCCTGAGGTGATTTGCAGCACCTTTGCTAGCTGTTCCTGCACTCTCATGTCGTATCTCTTTGTTTTGCAGGGTTTGGTTTTTGTCCCTTTCAATGGAGAGTGACTGTATAGATCAATAATGAGGACCAGCCCTCACAGGCCCTTAATTCTCAAAAGAAGAAAACCAACCTTCCAACAGACAGATGCATCCAGTTCTTCAGCAAGAGATGAGAACAATGGTCAGGATGAAAAGAATCCTAAGAAGGAGCACAGCCAGAAGGACCAAGACAGTGCCCAACCCGGAGACAAAATGGATTGTGGCCTGCAGAAATTCCCAGCAGGAATAAAGATAATTGACCACCCTACCATGGCCAACACACAAGTGGTGGTCATCCCTACAAATGCTGATATCCAAAGCATCATAGAGGCACTAACAGCAAAAGGAAAAGAATGTGGCAACAATGGGCCTAACAAGTTCATTCTCATTAGCAGTGGGGGCACATCTCATTCAGCAGGTACAACACTATCAGAAAACAAACCCAGGGCAGCAACCAAGGCTGAAGATAGTCAAGAAAGAGAGGAGAATGTTACAAAGACACCTGGTCTTGCAGCAGGAGCAATGCTCTGGCATTCAGGAATTGATTCTGTGGCTGGTCAGGAACAGGAAAGCAACAGTATGTAACCTTTACTCTTTTTTGAGTCCAGACAGATAAACAAACTGATGTGAAGTGTGCCAATGAGTGTAGTGCTTGGATTTCAGTATGCAGTAATGAAAACTATTTTGTTGCTTACAAAATAACTATGGATTTATTTATAATAATCTCCATAGCTCTGCCTATGCAGTGATATCCGAAGGATCTTAATCAATATGTTTTTGGTGGAAGAAATGGCCCATAAAGGTGAATAGCAAAGCAAAATTTTAGTGCTGGGCAAGAAAAAAAAAAAAGAGAGTTGGCTTGAGGAAATTGAGTCTAGGAGAACAAAAGACTAAGTTTAATGTAGAAAAAGTATTACAGCTGAATTCAAGACTAACACAGAGTATCCTAGTCAGTGACAAAACACACAGGCCTAGAGCTTTGAAAAAAGCCTTTAATAACTAAGTGGCAAATCTGTTTTGTCCTTGGCTGTCTCACGAAGCAGATGAACAGATGTTAGAAAAAGGAATGGATTTTACTTTGAAACACTGCTCAGATCAAATGTGTATCTACATCTTAAAATATCTTCGTAGCTTTTGCGCTATAGTAAATCTTGCCTGACAGTATAATGCTGTCTGACAGGAACCCTTAGACAGCTACAATAGCTGCACTGCTACAATCAGCCTCACCAGAAACAACAAAACTGCGTTAGTTTTCATTGCTGTAGTTCAAAAAACCTGGAGCTTCTGCCCTAGGTCTTGGGCTAGGTGTTTCACTTGAAGTTCACTACCGCCTTCTTTAGCCTCTGCTTACTAGATTCATCCTTTAGCTGAGAAGACTGGAATTCCTGAGGTACTGGATAAACTTCACCCTGTTTTGGTTGAGTGCAGTGGTCTGGTTTACATGCTTGTTTTTAAGGCTGCAGCTTTGTTCAGAAGTTGGGCAGAGTCACGTGAAATCAGGAATCCAAGGTTGAATTCCTTCCGGAAGAAATATTAGCATTACAGTAACATCTTGTTCTTATCTTGAGGCAAGGCTACCTCTTTCAGAAGTATGACTAGTGCCTGCCTTTTGGCACTTTGGGATGAAGGGGAAAAAGGGTTACTTGTGAATAAGCAGAGCTATGGGCTTGTTATCCCAACAGGCAGTGGCGAGACAATGAGCTCTATGTTGGACAATAGTCTAACTAACATCCAGTGGCTGGGCAAGATGAGATCTGATGGGCTAAGTCCCTGTTCTGTGAAGCAAGACACGGAGAAAGAGAACCAGATGCCTCTGCAGGAAAGAATCAAGGTAAGTATGAGAAGACAACAGAGTGCTTGCTAAATCTTTTGATAGGGAGGTAAGCCATGCGCATCAGAAGACTTGTAAGAACTAGGCATCTCTTAAGTAATCCGAGTTTGGCCTTTACTGATTTGAATAGCAAACCCAGGAGGATCTGGGCACATTCCGTGACCCCTTTCAACTTTGTGAGCATTCATGTATTGTTCCTTCTGTCTCTCAGACTGAAGAAAATTCTGATGCTGCTTCTATTCCTCCTGCTGCTGCTGCCACCTCCTCGTGGCAGGGTTCAGTGTCAGAACGACCGCCTTACTCCTACATGGCCATGATCCAGTTTGCCATCAACAGCACTGAGAAGAAGCGTATGACTCTGAAGGACATCTATACCTGGATTGAGGATCGTTTCCCATATTTTAAACACGTGGCTAAGCCAGGTTGGAAGGTAACAAGCAGACCTTCAAGTTGCTCTGGCCCACAGGGGACTCCTGGATGAAAATGGAAAGTTGTTCACCAGCCTTAAAAGCAAGATGGAAATTAATTTAAACACCCCACCCCAAATACCTTCTAATTCCAGATGTTCCCTGTTCCACTTGTATCTCTTTTTTTCTCATTCAACTTAGGCAAAACGATGGGATGTTTGATCGTGGGAGTAAGAATAGGCTTTTGAAGAAAAAAAAATAGAATAAGAGACTGGTGACAGGATAGGCTGGGTATAGGGTGAATATGAAGGTCCATGCTATCTACACTTTGGAACATAATCCCTCTGCCATAGTCACGTCTGAGGTAGGCCTATGTACTAATAACAAAACTGCTTTTCAAACACCACCCCTCCCACCTTTCTCCTCAGAACTCCATTCGGCACAACCTGTCCCTGCACGACATGTTTGTCCGTGAGACATCTGCTAATGGTAAAATCTCTTTCTGGACTATTCACCCTGATGCAAACCGTTGCCTAACGTTGGACCAGGTATTTAAGGTGAGTCTTTCATGTGAAGAAAAAAAAAAAAGCTAACAGGACAGGCTATCCAGTTCCTAAATGCCATGCTAGCCAGATGCACCTCATTTTAACCAGACAGTTAAGCTGCTTTGAGATCAGCCTTTTTGTAGAAGCTGCATTCAGTCACTTCTCTTGACAAATAGACAAGCTCTGTGTTCGAAAGCAAAGATGTGGTGGCTGTGTCTATGAGCTGGTGCTTCTGTGCGATGTGGTTATTCTTCAGGTGGTGTGCCAAATGTAATAGTGAGCTTTTGTTCAACTTCTTTCTGTGGGCCTAATTCAGATTCCTAGCTGAGAAAGTTTTCACTGAAGTCAGCCAGGAGTTCTGACGTTGTTTGATCAGTCACAGGATGGAGTAACCCTACCCCAGCTAGATATTTTTGGAAGTAACATTTTGCAGGAGAAACAGAGCTTGTGAATCTGGTACAGGAGTATTTAGACTCTTCTGTGTTTTCTGCAGTGGGTGGGCAGATTGACTCTTGTTTGCTCAGATTATACAAGTTTAAAGTGTCCCATTTGTTCCCCCTTTGGTTGATAACATCATCTTATTTTTCTCCCTCTCAATGCCTTGCTGCCACCAGCCACTGGACTTGGGGTCACCAACATCGCCTGAGCACTGTGAATCAGTAAGACTTACCCTCTGGCTCGGGGCTTGGGCTTCCATTCTCCTCTTGCCAGTCACTGAAGGAAAGGACAAGAGGCTCAGAGAGGGGGACTGGGTCACTGCTGCACCTAGTCAAACAGCTCCATGCACACTCTTTTTGGGGGAAGTTGAGGCAAAGGTTAATTGCTGTCAGATGCTATGCTGTCTGTACAGCTTTATCAACCAGAAGCCTACTGCTGAAGTAGGCTGCAATGGATACCACCAGGCTTCAGAGAACAAGCCCAGAGATTTCTGGTAAAATCCTCATCTCCATGGCAGCAGTCCCAGTACGTTCTGGGGCTCAGATCCAGAGATAACAGGATCTCTGTGTGCTCTTTTTTATCTTTTGGAATCCAGCTGCATTGTGACTTTCAGAAGGATAAACTTGTTTGCTGCCCCTCTTGTGTTCAGCAGTTTTAACAATGACAGATTTGCAAGCAGACAGTCAAACACTTTTCTGTCATGGCTATAGCCCTGGCCTTCTTTCCATCTGCTTAAACTTTTTGGTTCATCTGTTGCCTCTGCTATCCCACCAGAACATCTATCTGGTCTATGGTTTGTATAGAGATCCCATATACAATAAAGCTCTTCTATTCACCTTTCCTCAGGCACTGAGGGCACTGAAATCAGGTGATTTCTGCAGTAGAATGCAGCTGGAGCTGCTCTGTTGTGTCACCTCTTTCTACGCAACTCTTTGTTGGCAGCTGGCTTTGAGATGGCATGGCTGCAAAACAGCAAGTGGCACAGAGATAGAGCTGGCATGAGTGCTGGGTGACACCAGCTGCTCTCTCTGTATTAGCACAGCACAGGCTTCTGGATTTGCAGTTCTGATTGAGGCAGCAGAATAAAGATGGAATCTGTTCTTTAAATCTTTTTTTTTTTTTCTCCATCTCCTGTTTCTTATTTCACAATGACTGCAGCAGCAAAAGAGACATCTTCCAGATCTCCAGAAGAACGTTGGAAGCAACAGCAGTGGCAAAACTGAACTCCAGAATGCACGTGAGTGTCTGTCAGCCTAGACCAAAGGGAATCAGTCCCATGAACCTGGGGCACTCTTCCAGATTCCCTTAGGAATAAAAGTGGGAGTTGTTTATTCAGGTTTGCTAACTCTTAGGCTTCCTACTGTCCAGGTTTGGAGATGAATTTGGACATGGTATTTCTGTGTCTGAGAGAGGATGTGATGGAGGTGGAGGGGACTGGGTATTCAAGTGGAGTGGGAGCAGAGCTTTCACCAACTTGAGGGCTAGAGTCTGAAGGACTATTTTCTTGTTCCTCAGGACTTCTGGCTTGGGATTTGTATCCTCAAAATTAGCAGAGAAGGCAAGTGAGCCTATCTCAGATCAGTTGGTTATTTTGGGATATTTAGAAGGACTTCATGTCAGATGTCTGGATTTCAAGAGGTAGTAGAGGAAAGCCAAGAGGCTATTGAGTCCATTCTTTTCCATTCCAGGCCGAAAGATGAAGCCTTTGCTTCCTCGCATCAACTCCTACCTGGTGCCGATACAGTTTCCTTTGAGTCAACCTGTTGTCTTGCAGCCTTCTATGAAGGTTCCTCTATCTGTGGCACAGGGAGCATCCCTCAACAGCTCAGAGACTTTTTGGAGCAATAAGCGTGTGCGTATTGCTCCAAAGGTTGGTTTCTTATTTTCTAAGGGTTTTTTGTTGCTGTTGTTGTTTCTTGGGGGATGGGGCAGGGCGTAGGGTGGGGAAATGTGGTGTTTGTGGGGTTTTTTGTTTGTTGGGTGGGTTTGTTTGTGGGTTAGGGTTTTGGTTGGTTGGTTGTTTTTTTTTCTTTTCCATAACTCTTGCCTTCTATGGATCCTGTTCTTGATACGGTTCCTTTGTGCATCTCACTAAGTGCTCTGAAACTCTAAGCTTGTATTAAGGAACTATCCAGTGACAATTCCTATATTCCATTTCTGTCTCTAGATTGCATATGACCAAGTATTGTCTAGCATTACTAGCATCAGCTTGGTATAAGGACATTACTATAATTCTCTAGAGGAGGGGGCTCTATGGATGTTTGGCTGTGGAGAAATAAGAATGGGAGAAGTGCCTTTGTTCTGCCCCTAAAACATTCAGGGTTTTGACAGCTCTGAGACGTGTAGCACAGGAAACTTCTGAAAAAAGCATTTACTTGCATGTAGTCTCTTCCCAGAGGTTTCCAGTACCTGCTTTTTGCTAATTCTGTGGAATTCCCAGTTATTCTGAGCTCAAGCAAAACAGCTATTAGATAGGTCTTTCTCTTGGCATCTCACTGACTGTTTTTGGATGCTTAGACATTGCAAACCTTTAACTTCTTCCATCCTGTCTAACCATAATCCTATACTCCTTTTTGTGTCTGCTGCTTTATGTTCTTTCCTGCTATGATTTATCATTCCTGTGCTCTCTTTTGATAATATCTTTTTTTTTGCCTTTGGTTTCTAGGAAAGCTGCCCTCATTCATTTTGTTATTTCACATGTAGACAGTGTACAGAAACAAAGGAGTTGCATTTTCCTAGAAATATTCATCATTCCAGCCTGTGGTCTAAAAGTTCCTCATAGCAGAAGTGCCTTGAAGGACATGACTTCCAGTCACTTGTCTAAACTCTTTCCCATGTGATCTGTAGGCTTCTTTGTATCAGCTTCACAGAGAGATCAATCTCTACCTGTTGTTACAGTCACTGCTTTCTGAAGATAATCCTCTTACCTGTTCTGCCTGGCTTTCCTTCCTCCCGCTATCATTTGGATTTGGGGTGGGTTAGATCCTTGCTTACTGACTGCCTATCACTTGTGTTTCTTTGTAGATGTCACTCTCTACAGAAGATTCCTCCTCTTTGCCCATGGCTGCTGTCAAGGAGGAGATTCAATGTGATGAAGGCTTATTTTCCTCAACCCATCCCTTAAAGGAGAGCTCCCAGCCTGGTGAGGAATCAGCTTCTTGCTCCGAGAGTGTCTCTATAAAGGAAGAAGGTGGCTCTCAACTGGATGACTGGCTGTCACCATTTGCCTCAACCCTAATGGTAAAAGAAGAGCCAAACTCATTCCTCCCAGTCTCATCCACAAAGGAGAAGAAACAATTCACCATACAGAAGTCCCCATCTAAGGGTGTTTCTGACACGTTGGTTATAAAGAGGCGGGAAAGGCAGGAAATGGGCAGATCAAGAAGGAAACAACGCCTTGCGCTGCCTCGCTCAGAAGAGCCTGTCCTTGTTTTGCCAGAAAGCAATGGCTTTGACCCTTTCTGGTTAGGGGCAGAACGCCCCTTCCTGCAGGAAGGACAACCTCTTGAGAATGAATCACAGCTCAGCTGCTCACAGGGGGAAGAGGGGCCCTTTAAAACGCCAGTCAAGGAGATGTTCAGCAAATTGCCAGTTTCTTCCACTCCCAGCAAAGTCCCAGTAACTACCACCCCACCACTAGCAGGTCTTGAACCCTGGAAGTCTACATCCTTAGCCAAGGGAAATCATGAGCTGGACTTCAGTCCAGTGAGAACCCTTCAGTTGCCATTCACACCCCTCCAGGAGAACCAGGACTTGCTGGGTTTTAACAGCACACCACTTAAAATTCCCCACTGCGAGTCCCCTCGAGAACTGCTCGGTACAGAGTCCAGTGACATGGTGCATGCACCCCTCACGAGCTCTCCAGCTTTTATTCATGACTCTACTAAGCAATCATCTGTTGAACTGCCAGCCTCTGGCTTCACTGAAAACCGGTCGCTCATGGAGGGCCTTATCCTGGACACCATGAATGACAGTCTGAGCAAAATTCTTCTAGATATCAGCTTTCCTGGTCTTGAGGATGAAAACTTAGGAACAGACATTAGCTGGTCTCAGCTCATACCTGAACTGAAATAAACTGGCCTGAGGACCAAATCTGGCTTGTCCTGATATTACAGAAAGCACTCTTCTGAAATCTGTTCACATAGTCTAAGAAGAATGTCTGCTTTTGACTAATTCCCATGTCCATGGGAACAGAGGGCATTACTGACTCCTGCTAAGCTGGGAGACAGGCCCGTTGGCTGCTATAAGCTCCCTTTATAAGCTGCAATAGTCTTTATGTGGAATAAGACAGAGCCTCTCTAGCCCTGTGCTAGAGATGAGTCCCTGGAAAGAGCTTGTCAAAGAACATCTAGGATAGAGTGGAAGCAAGGACAGGTAGACGGGGAAGAAGTTGTCTGAGCAGCCAGGGATCAGGTTAGGAAATCTAAACCACAAATAGAATTAAATCTGGCCAGGAACATCGAGGGCAACAAGAAAAAAATTCTATAGGTATGTCAGAGATAAAAGGGAGGCTAGAGAAGATGTGTGTCCTCTCCAGAGGGAAGGAGTCCCAAGGGATATGGAGAAGGCTGAGGCACTCAATGACTACTTTGCCTCAGTCTTGACTGGCAAGGGCTCCAGCCACACCACCCAAGCTGTTGAAGCCAAAGGCAGGGACTGGGAGAAGGAAGATCTGCCTACTATAAGAGAAGACCAGGTCTGAGACCATCTAATGAACCTGAAGGTGGACAAGTCCATGGGACCAGCTGAGATCATTCCACGGTCCTGAGGGAACTAGCTGATGAAGTTGCAAAGCCACTTCCCATCATATTTGAAAAGTCCTGGCAGTCTGGTGAAGTTCCTGCTGACCAGAAAAGGGGAATCATGGATGAGGCTCTGAGCAACCTGCTCTAGTGGGAGGTGTCTCTGCCCAAGTCAGGGGGGTTGAAACCAGGTGATCTTTAAGGTCCCTTCCAACTCAACCATTCTATGATAAGCCCTGAATGGCATTTCCTGCTCCAAGGTATCGGAGGAAATGAATGAACCCCTCAGTTACATACAGTAGGAAAAAACCTGGGAATATCCTCCTAGCTCTGTCCTTACTTCCCTTTCTTGTCCTATTACTTACCATTTTCTGTGTAGTTTTAATGGCTGTAAATACTGTACATTACCTAATTTAGCCCTTAATTATAATAATAATTTTATTCTTGTAGGGTTATGGGAGTATCTGGGCTAGTAAAGGATTTGCCTTAGTGTTGTCTGTTCCACATCTCCTGTATTGTACCCTAGATGAGAACCCCAACTACTGTTGGGGTTGTATTTTTTCTCCTTTGGTTTCAGGAATACCTTGGTCTAGGCTGTTCTGAAGGTTGCTGGGGCAAAGATCAAAAAAATACTCCTCGTGTGTTACTCAAGTCAAACTCAAACAGGTTGTTATCTGCATCCCAGCATAAAATTGCGGTTTGGTTTCCTTCTTGCCAGGCTGGTGTGAAGAAGGGCTTGGATCAAGCTCTTTTGGTTCCAGAGTCATCTTATTATGTACCTAGAGGACTAGGTAGAGTCACTATTGCACTAAGGTTGAATTCAATGGAATGGTTAACGCTGCCCTCATTACAATCAGTTAAAAATGTAAGAGAGATCCTATGAAGTGCATGCTGATATTTCAACTGACAAGTGACCTCTGCAAATATAAGGTATGCTTCTCTTGGCACAAAAAGACAACTCATCCCAGCTCTCTAGAACTCGTGTCAGAAGAGGAAATTGCCATGGAAAAGACCTGATCCTTCTACTTACAGGCACAGGGTGGATCGTGTATCTACATCTACTCAATAAACTTCTGTGGGAACACAGCCCAGTGTTGTCTGCACTGTTGTCACTTAGCAGCATGCTCAGGCTGGGCCATAGCCTAAGCTACTCATTTTTGCTTGTGTGTGTTTTCTCTGGTCACCGAGTAAGTGACCATTAGGAGTCCTTCAGTATTCCTCAGGGCATGTTACCCATACCGTGTTGCATTTGGTTACTTGAGTCCTTGCTTCATATAATGTCCTTTTTTTTTCCTGCTGCTCCTGGGTAAATCCATCAGAATAGTTTCTGTAGTTTGTAAATGCAAATCAAGTTGCACTCCAATCTATATTTCTGCCTTCTCCTATAAACTCAAACCCAGATCTAGATGGGTGTGTGGGTTTCAGAATTGCAGTTCTCTTGTGTGCTTGTTAAAGGTTACTCAAGGTATTTCAAATACTTTGTGTTGGTGATTATTATTTCCATGTTTCTGAGGAGGAAATATTGAACTCCCTGACCTGCATTTCTGTCTGCCTAGCACAAATGACTGCTCAGCTTGAGGCCAACAGTGAAAAATGCCATGTGAAGTTCAGTCCAGAAGATTTTTGTCAGTGTTCCCAAGTTGAAGTTCCAGCACTTCTGACTGAGTCGCAGGGTGTCCTTGCCTCCAAACAGGAAGTAAGAAAGGACTTCTGAAAGCTTTAGGACTAAGAGCAGTTGGGTGCCAGTAGTCTTTTAGGTGTATTTTGTTTAGGATGGATTTGCCAATACTGCCTGTGAGGGCAGGAGGTCTTGATTCCTTCTTTTCTGCACATGTCTTCTAGTAAGTTCATGTCCTCCATCCTGGATTCAAATCATCATTCTCTGATCAGGAAATCCTAACAGGCTGATGTGCAAACTCCTTGAAGCAGCACAGCACATCCATCTTTAGCTGGTGTCATGGTGTTGGGTCATAGGCTGGACTTGATGATCTTGGAGGTCTAGTCCAGCCTCAGTGATCCTGTGAAGGAGAGCTGAGGGGAAAGCTGTAAACCTAGGACTAGGCCCAGGGGGAAGAAGAAATGCAGACAGAAGGCAAGGTCATGGTCATGAGGCTGCAGAAGAGGCCCACTTCATGGGTGGTGGCACGCTTTCTGCTAGCACATTACACAACTGTCAACACACTACTTGGGTTTCTCAAGACATCCTATCGCCCTTCTACCTCCTTTCTTGCTCCTGAGGGGATGTGTGCACACAACTGACATCTAAGAGCCAGCTAAATAAGGATCACGACTCCAGTAAATTGTGAAAATTGTGAAATGCTCTTGTCCTTGGGATGATGGGATGGTTTCATTTCCAGGCAGGTGATCCCTTGCTGTCCCTGTCAGCTAAGGTGCTTTGATGACCACCTCACATGGTATTTCAAACCTGGTAGTGCCAAAGACTTGTTTCCCCTCCTGTTTATTTCAGTGGGAGCCTCACTAGAGGGCATTTATATAAAAAAAAAAAAAAGATGAGGGGAACAGAAAAAAATCCCATTAGACAGTCCTGTGGCAGATATGCCAGTGTTTTGCCCAACCTAATTCCCCCTTTGTGAGGATTTCATCATAACCCTCAGGAAGATTACTTTATTTCTCTCCATCCGTAAATGTCTGCCTGATATTCTGCCTGGATCCTTTCCTTAATTTCATCCTCTTATATTCATCACTGTAAAGTTGTACAAAAAGCCATAAAGCCATCATGCCACTGTCTGAGGGATGCCAGGCAGCTTGAAAAATCTGTCTTGGCTTCTGTTCTTTCACTGCTGGTATTTACATGGCCCTGTTTAGGGGAATGAGTTGTTGCAGCGTGTTGTCACAGAGACAACCACAAAGCAAACAGCAGCTGCTACCCAAAAATGGGGGTTTATTGCAACCAAAGTTGCCCAGCACTCCTGACTTTCTGAGTTGGGATATCTGTTGGGAATTAACTACTACATAACTCATTCCTAAACCTTAAGGAAAGATGAACCAAACTGGTCTGTACACACTCACTCATCGAGGGGAAACCTCCCACACACGAATGCCCAAGGTACCACTCACCCAAAAGGAGGGGCAAGACTCAATCCACAGAGATTCACTCAGTCCACGCAAGTGTCCTTGGATGGTGTGTCCAAAGGGAGGGTCTGACTGCCAGGCCTGCTGCTCTATTGAGAACCAACTCAGCTGGTTCTTGGGTGAGACCCTATTTATACCCTAGTCAGGGGTGCACTGTGGTCATGCTAATTGGTTGAGGGGACAAGCCCAAACCCCAGACCATTTAACTAAGGGTCCAGACCCTGAGGTCACAGTAAGCACTGTGAGGTGCAGCTTAATGGATGAGGCACCAAACTGCTCTGGGACACCCTGTTTCCATCTGGTTTGTCTGTTGGGGTGGCTGCATCTACCACACACACAAAATACTATGACAAGAAGTTGTTCTAGTGTGGAAGTCACAGATATTTGCATCTTCAGCAGTAAGAAATTTCACATCTCTGTTGTTACAAAGAGAGGGACACGTGATCTTAATATCCCAGGCCTAGCTCACAGAAGATTTTCAAGATTAGTTATCAGATGTTATAGGTTCATAGAACCATAGAATCATCTATGATTCTATGACTGTTCAACGGTGCCATTGCTCAGGAGTGAAGTGACAGACAAGACAGTTGGTACTCAAGTACTTTGTATTTTCAGGCAAGGGCTAGAGGCATGTGCAATGTCAACGAGGTCATGGTGGGAACAGTGGGAGCAGGGGAGGAGTATTATGCTTTGAAAATGTTTGTCATGAACCAAAGGCTAGAATAACATGATGTAGCAGCCGGGCAGAAGTAAAACATCATGTGAGAAACAAAATCAAAGGCATTGTTTTGGACCATGGGGAGCCAATTATTGAACTTGAGGTACGTGGGCAAAGCAGGAAGTTGATTGAGCAGGATTGAGTTGGATGCACGGTAGAGAACTTGAGCACAAGCCCATCATCCTCTCCATTACACAAAAGCATACATCCAGTGCTCAGAGCTGAGCACTGCCACTGCTGGCAGCTTCTGTTTTGCAGAAATCAGCTGAGTCAGAGACAGTCAAAGAACAGAACACTCTGAACCATCTTTCTCTTTGGACAGATACAGCCTCCAAATAGCAAGAACCAGCCTGCAATCACCCTCTGTTCATCTCAACCCAGTTGAAACTGCACTGAAAGACTGCTGGGCCTGGTCTTGCCCCAGTCCTTGTCTCCATTCTCAGGAGACAGCACGGAGATTTACCTTGAGGGAAGAACAGTTGCCTTCTATCAGGAGCTGGTGAAAAAATACTAGGAGACCATAGTAGACACAGACCAAAAGTCAATAAGGCACCACAACAAGGTGAAGAAACAGCACCTTGTATAGGAGTAGAGCATACACTGAAGTTTAGGGAGTTTGGGGCACTATATAGAGGGGATTCAAACAGGTGTAAGCATATAGGTCATGGGATAGAAAAAGTCCCACCCCCAGCTCTTTGCACAGACAGAACAGGTAACACAGCATTATCATCCAATAATGAAGATTATTCATAACCTCCCCTGAAAAAGACATGCTCCTATTATGCCTCTGTTTTAGAACAGCACAGCTCTTGGGCAACGTGACAACAGCAGCAACTTTTTCATGGGAAAAAGCCCTATTTTTTTGCCAGTGTCTCCCTCTGCAACCCTTTTCAGTTGAGTAACTGTACCTTTTGAAACCAGAGGTTCTCTGGAAATTGTACAGGACCATTTTACTCCCTTTTCCTGCTTGTGAGCAGGTGGAGGTGCAGGGCTTGCAACCAGCCCTAACCCAAAGAATCAGAACCATCAGAACTGATGTCCTCCCTGTAGTAGATCCACCACATACTTCCATCCTTCCTGCTGATTTTTGGTGCTTACTTGAAGTTTTAGTCTGGCTTGGGAATAAGATGGGACGTATCACACTCAGCAAGTGACAGCAATAAAACAGTTTGACGGTGTTGTCAAAAAGTCTCTCAAAAGATATCTAGGGTTGTAATGAGGTAAAAAGATTGGCTACAATGTGACAGTAATAGCAGGAGTAAAGGAGAAACATTTTGTAAGGAAGAATGGGGAACATAGTGAAGGCGTTGTGAATAAAGGTCTTCCTTCAGGCATTTGGGACAGGGGTGTCAGGGCAGGGTCAAGTTGGCAATTCACAGGCTACACAAGGTCTGTGTAGCCTTGGGAGCTGTAAGTGGGTAAAGAATTGAAGACTTGTATGTTTGAGAGCAGAGCAATGAAGTAGGCTTGGAATCAAGGATGTATACAGTGGGACAAGTGAGGCCAGAAGGCAGGTATCACTTATTCCTCTGCAGGCTCAATGTTTATAGTGTAGAGGTGTGATCTTGTGAGGTGCTGGATGCCTCAGTCCAGCCCCCTTCAGTAAGAGCAGAGCTATGCTTCTTGTCTTCTCATGAACCTGTTGTATCTCAAAAGGAGGTAGGCACACTCTTTGTGTAGCACTGCCAGGTCTTCTCCAAGTAGTGTGCAGGAGCATCCCAAGACTGTCCCTGAGTTCTAGTAACAGAGCAGGCTATTTAACACCTTTTAGCCAGTGAAAGGAAACACCAGTTTAGGATATAATCTGGGACATAAATCTACAGGGAGCCAGGAAGGCTGCGGATGCTTCACTGCTCTGAAAATTCTGCTCTGTACCTGGCAAGAAGTGCGACAGATGCAAAGGGGGAGGCAAATCCCCTTGGCCAACTGAGTGGGGTTCCTCCTACTCCATTCTGTCAGCTGACACAGGCTAAATGTCCCCTGACACAAGGTCAGTAAGGACAATTGCCACCTTTTTGCTTTCACAACTTGACTGTTAGATAGAGCAAGAGCTTAAGTCCTTCCCCACATGGAAGAAAGAGACCGTGCTTTACAACTCAGCAATCTTCTTGTGAGGGTGTCAGGCCTTAATTTCTACTGGAGGGTGGTCGAACTACAAACAAAGATAGAAATTTCTTTTTTGGTAAAACACCTGACTTCCTCTTTAAAATGCATTATGGATTCAGAGAGCAAAACGTCAGGCTAGAAAAAAGTAAACTTGTTCCTGAACAGAAATAGCCTCCCTCCCCATTCCCCTTTTTCCAGCAGAGGTGAGCTACAACTGGATATAAAAATAATCAGGGTATGACAAAGCATTAACTGCCTGAGATGAAGAAGAAAGTGTCCTGCTTCACTAGTCATCTCAGCCTGGTTTCTTGCCTCGATACCAGCAGAGTTTTAGAACGTAAAGGCCATGAATATGAATGGCTGATGCAGGTCAAACAACACATTTGTCCTTGAGTGTCAGTTACAAATTTTCTTGGAAAATAAGCTGATAAATATAATCTGCTACAAATGATAGATATATATATTACTAATACAGGCAGAAGTTGATGTAAAGCAGATTCTTTTCCCATATCTCAAAATCTGTGGGAAGTCATTATGTAGAGCCCACTGGTAAACTGTTTGCACAGGATATAGCATCAGAATTCTTTATCCTCCATTTTTGCTTCATTATTGTTATTTTTGATGTACCCTATTTAAAACCAGAAACATTTAATGACATTATTTAAGAAATTCAAGCAAAACATTTGGCACAGATGGTTATTAACCTACAATCAGACATGGATGGCTTATGTTCCCTGCTGTTGATCAATATTACCTTCTGATGGATGGACAGGAGGTTGCTGCCAATAAGGCCTTTGATTATTTAGTGATGTAACTTTTAGTAGGCGAGTTTTGTTACACACAGCTGTGATTACAAAGAAAAGACTGGCTCATTACAACCAGGACTATTTGAAAAACCAATTTTTCAGGAGGACAAAATCCCCCTCATCTTCACTGGACTTCAGAGGTATCTCTTAATATTGCTAATATTTTCTAGAGAATACTTTTTTTTTTTCACTACCTATATGGCAGCTTTTCTTGGTGTACTGTATTCTTTCACATTTTAAGTATTTTTTGTGTAAATTTTAATATAGGATAATATCATTTGCACAGCATCCCATCTCAACTCTGTGCTTTTCTCATGGAGTAACACGTTTAGATTTTTTTTCTTTTTTATTCTGAATTCTGAGGTTGCATGTTTGTCTATGTTCAAAGTTATTTTGGATTGTGGAACTTTATGAAATTCCAACCACAATTTCTATTCTGGGTAATGCACGTTTATTGTTAAACTCTGAAATGCTTGACTTATGGGTAGTTATATGACTCTTGTGGTATAATCAATCGTGGGTTATCAACACACATTTTCCACTTCAAGCTTCACTTTAGAAAAGCTTTTGTTTGGGGCAGTTAAGTTTTGCCTGCTTAGCTGTTGTTATACACAGAGAGGTATCTAGAGGAGGGATTGCTTTGGCCATTGGCAAGTCAACAGTAAATGAAACTTTAATATTGGTTGTGAAGAACTCCACCATCCTCTTCAGGCTACTTCTTGTAAACTGGAAGTGCCTGTAAGTAATCTGTGTTACTGCTATCACTCCCTTTGGATGCTGTCACTTAAACATAGAACCATAGAAATGTCTGGGCTGGAAGGGACCTCCAGAGGTCATCCAGTCCAACCCCCTGCTGAGAGCAGGGACAGCCTCAACTAGAGCAGGGTGCTC
>JANHGN010000168.1:0-28229 GCA_024605025.1 Megaceryle maxima
CAGACATTCAGGTTCCTCTGAAACAGAAATACTCAGTTGTTTTTAGACATAATAATGGTTTTAGTCATATTAATATATATATTTAAAAAGCAGTTATTAATATTTATTATTGACTTCCAGAAAAGACTTTGTTTCTTTAGTTGAGCCATTCCCTTCAAAACCAGTATAAAAGCACTGGTGGATATACCAAAGCAGGAACAGTGTGTGTGCATCTCCCTGCAGCCCCTCAGGGGTGGCCAGCCCAGGTGTGCTTCTTCCCAACTGCTGGCAGCCGTTGGAGGAGCTGCAATATGAGCTCATCCTGTGCAGGGTGTGAACCCAGAGCTGCATCTCTCCCCAAAGCCAAGGAGATGTTTCTGTCTTGGTTTCAAGCTGGGAACCCTGCAGCCTCCCAGCTCCACCTCTAGCAAGCCTCCAACAGCATTTTTCAAAGTAAGAGAGAAGAGGGCAGCTAGCTCTAGAAGATATGAAAACAAATGACAGTAAGAAATAGAGTTGTCTCTATACATTTGAATTAAAGTGGGAGCATGGACTGATTTGTTTGTTTGCAGTTCAGTTAAAAGATAAACTCCAGCTCCATGTCACCAGATACACTCTTTTCCTTCAGGAAAGCGAGGAGGTACCTGTGTGGGCAGCAGGGCTGTGGGTGGGCTCCGGGCAGAGGAGCAGAAGCATTAGTGACTTGTTCCACAGATGGGAAACCACATGGCTGTGACTTATGAGGGGAGTCAGGGAGTCTATTGCAGGGCTGGTAACTGATCCACAGTCCCCCAAATATCAGTCCAACACCACTGTCATAATACTATCTTCTCCATGCAGTTAAGATAAAAAAATAAGGATGACTGGACATTGTTGTACTCCTACATACCAAGTGTATCAAATGGTTGGTGGAGCTCCTCGGAGACTGAGCATTTGTTGAAATGCAAGATACTACTTCCTGATTCCCCACTATGTTTTATGGTGTGGCAAATTTATTATGGAGATAATATTCAATGCCCACACATAACTGAATTTAAATCCAAGAGAAAATATCCAGGTCAGGTTTTTTTTCTCATCACTTTTAATGGCTGCAAACATCCTGCACATGTGAGTGACTGTAACAGCGTGTCCGCTGTGTTTGCTAAGGTACAATGGAGTGAACACTTCAGTACAACATGGTAAATGTTTCATGAAAAGAGTATCAAATGGACTGTCTAAAACCCTCAGAGACTGTCTGCTCTGCACTCAAACACAGGACATTATTTCATGATTCCCTGTGATCCCTTTGGCATTGTAATTCTAAACTGTTCAAAGAGAAGTGGATGAAGGCGGATTACAAATTCTAGTCCATATAAAGAACCCGTAATTATTTGTTAAACTGTTGTGTTTAGTCTCCTGTTCTGTTCTCTCCAGACTGGGCTATGCAGTATTTTCCAGTTTAACTCCCTGACTGTATTGCTAGTTTATAAGAACTGTGTGTACCTCCTCCTATTTTCTCACAGGCCTGCAGATAAGATTTCTCCTTCAGATCCCAGGCGATAGCCTGAGTGCGTCTGCAGGCAGAGGATAACTGACTGTGGAAGAAAGGCTCCAGTCCCACGTTGTGCTGGTGGGACACTTTATGACCTGACAGCAGACATTTCCATACGAGCATTTTACATATCTCCAGACATCATCTTGTTCTTGCTTCCCCTTAGACATGATAGGACTTGTTTTGTTTCAAGACAGAATTTCCCCTAAATTGCAAGAAAGTATCTGCTTCTCTGTCCATCCTTGGTCAGAAGTGTCCTGTGCTTCATCTGGCAACCTGTGTGTGTCTATACCTATATATACTTATCTATCTATTCTTTCTTACCCTGTTCCACTGTGATTTAAAATAGCAGCGCTTTGCCAGTCTCTTCTCTCCCACCAGAGACAGGTAGGGTTATTTTGGAAGGTGCGAGGGTTGTTTGTTTTAATTTTAATTCAAGTCACCAAAATGGTGTTAAATATAATTTCCATGAAATGCTCCAAACCCACTGCATTTGCCTGGGTGTATTGTTTTTCAGGCTCTCTCCCACCTCTAATCAGCTATGATTCGGCACAGTTGGCAGTCTCTGCTCAGTAAGCAGACTGTCTGAATCACAACTCAGCCCTAGAAAGGATGGTCTTTCTAGGTCAGGGCTAAATATACTGAGTATGGGGGTGAAGATGGAAAAGTTCCCATTCCAGCTGCTATCCTTCACTGAGTCTGTGAGGATAAGACTCCCCACCTTGCTGGCACATTGGGAAGCTTCATTCACTGGCATCTGCAAGGGGAAGAGCGAAAGCCCTTCAGCGTTCCTACCCTGTCAGCGGAGAGGTCCCCTGGGGACATGGCGTTCAGAAGTGGTCAGAGCAGCCTCACTGTGGCTCTGAGCTGGATGGAGAAAAGGGGCCTCAAAGTAGCCACTGGTCATCTTGGCATGAACTGGGCTCCTGTCTAAACATCGCTCTTAGTTAGGACTCCCAACTGTGGCTGTAGGATCAAGAGGTCTGGGTTCACCTCCTCTCTGTGCCTAGCTGGGCAGAGCCTTGCAAATGCACTGACCTGCAGGATGCTGCTTGTTCTCCGGTAGCTACTCATGCTCAGGCAGGGAGGGAGAGCTACCAGATCGTTTCCTGATCTTAGGGATGTTTCCAGAATGGCTGGTACGCAAGGCAAACAAGCTTGAGCAGTCTTGCTGATATATGGCTGTGCTGGGAAGGACAAGGCGTGGATGACATTTGGCCACGTTTGGATGAGGATGTGCCATCTAGTTCATGAAGCACCAAGGCTGGCAGTGTAGGGAGAGCCAAATGCTTTCTGCAGGGCTGACGTTTGCATGATACCTTCTGAAGCACGTCATCTATGGAAAGAGAGCACTCACAGGATCTCCCTCTAGCCTGGTCCAGCTATTCCTCTAGCCCACGGCCGAGACTTGGCAACCTGGCTGGAAAAAGTAGAGCACAAATCCATGTGCTGTTTGAAGTCAGTAATGAAACAAACTCCCTTTTCCAGGAGTGGGACTACATTTCCATTGGCCCCTTCCTATTAATTCTGTAACACCATCTTTCATTTTTATATAACACACTAGTCTCCTGCAAGAGTTTTCTTTCCTTTTAGAAGATGAAACTTCAAGATTGTTACAGTTGCTAGAGGCAACTATTCTGCAAAATCTTTTTATAAAATATATTTATCTAATTAAAAATCTTTCTAACAGCACTATGCCTGTAGGATCAAATATCTCATTTATACTGTGTGGGGCTGGGGCAAGTATTTGCTGCTTCTGTAGAACCACAGATAAACAGGGACTGGAGGGACATAGAATGTCTGCTCCTCCTCAGCTAATCCTAATGCACCTTTTCCAATAAAAAAGTAAGATCTAGGATCTCTGGCTTGTTATTGGAAGAAAAGTAATGGGGAGGGGGGAGGAGTAAGCTTATAATGGAGTCAATTCAATGTAGTTGGCAACAAGAGTAGAACAGCCTTACATCAGTGACATTTTCCAGTGAAACAAACCTGTTGTACAGAGAACAATTTTTAATTAACTCTGTATCTCATGTGTTGAGGAACGTGAGCAAACTTCTTTATGACTTTACTTTTGGCTGCAAAGTATATCCCAGTTTTTATTCTCCAAGAATAGACTCATGAGGTGAGTGGCAGGGAAGAGAGGGTTTCTAAATATGCATGTGAAACTCGGTACAAAGCAACTTTGCAAGCACTTTATTGATTTTTTTATCTCCTTCTTTTACACGATGTAGAGTATGGTGTATTAAACATTAAATGGTACTCAAGGAATCTTTAAGAAGACATGGCTTGGTTGAAGTTAGTGTGGAGTTTGGGGAAATGGAGTACTTGAGGCTCAGCCTTGAAGAGAAAGAGCCCAGGTGGCCAACGTGGCCCTGTCGGTGTGGCAGTGCCACTGACCTGCTGTAGCTCTCTCGTGGCTCAAGGGAGAGGCCTAGGAGCTGCTGGTGGCCCAGGGTGGACATCCCTCTGCTCTCCTGTCCCTACTGCGAGGGCAGGGCAGCAGGCAGCCTTCTGCAGAACCTGCTCCTAACTCCGACATAACAAGAGGAGAAAAGTGTTTTCTTTCTAGGGGCATTACGCTGTCCTTTGTGTTTGGCTCTTCCCCAACAGGGCAAGAATGCTGCCTGGTAAAATGTGGGACACAAAGCTCAGATGGGGTACGAGAGGAGGTGACTGTTTTAAGGTGTTGGATTGGTGTGAGCAACTTCTCACGTTTGAAAGTTCAGAAGTGAAATCAAGAAGAAACAGGAAGTGTCTGTACCATGGCAAGGTTTCTGCTGCAAGAAAAGAGCCACCCTGAAGCACAGTATAATATCTGGGGATATTTCTCCAGAAACCAAAGCTATTGAGTCACAAAATGAAACACTTTCTCTGTGGGTTTTTTTTTAACCTATCCTAGCAAAATAACTCCTGTTCTTAATTAACTTACCCAATCAACACCAGACACCAATCGTAGCTAGCTATGGGCCTGTCTGGCTTGGCTGCATTTCTCCATGTTGCTGAAGATGTGCACAAAGCATTTTAAGCAAGAACAAGGCAGATGTTTGCACTGGCTACAGGCTGAACTAGTGTGCAGATGAAAAAAAAAGAGAATGAGCTTTAAAAAGCACATGAGCATGTCTTTGGCTTTGCACATCTTTGGACATTCCAGGAACATTGTTCAAAATATAGATTGCACTTACGGCCACAAAAGGAGGTTGATGATTTCCAGTCAAGCTGAACAAATAAGTATTTCATGGGAAGTTGAAAAGGAATTAAAAAGAACTATCTATAAACCAATTGGTTTCACTTATGGTCCTGAGGCTCACCAGAGATCAGGTATTTGTCTCAGTGGGGTTTCCTCCTTGGCCTGTAGCCCCCCAGTGCTACTCCCACTACTGTGTATAGATTAGAGCTGCATTGCAGACATAGTAATGGCATATGTTGAACAGCATAGATCATAGGGGAGCTGAATTGGTATGCTTTAGCACAAATTAGATTGCCTTTCTAAAATCCTAATAAGCATAAAGATGGATCCAGTGGGATTGTTACAAACCAAACCAGAATGATAAACTCATCCAGAATTTACCTAATGGACAAAAGGAGAGATGGTTCTCAAATAATGGGCACATGAAGTGAACCAAAGAGCAGCTCAGTAAGAAGAAATATGATGCTGTTCTGGGATGCTGAAGCCTGCTGTGGGACATGGAGGACCTTTGCAGAATGTAGCTGTGCTGGAGACGCCGATGAGCAGGTAGCAGACTCCCTCTCTTGAATACAACACTCAAGGAAGTACCTGATGTATAGATGAATAATTGCTTTGATGAAGACAGGTCCCTTATTGAAGTTAATGGAAAATTTGTCATTGACTTCAGCAGGATTGGCACTAGACAGACATGTAACAAGAAAATAATAATGGTCTTGTCTGTGACATAAAGCCAAAAAAAACCCCTTCAGCCAACAACAAAAAAAAATAACCAAGAGCCAGCATTCACAGCAGCCAAGAGCCTTCTGCATGGATCTAGGAACACTGTGCTTGGTGAATCATTTCTCTGTTAGATAGAGCATTTGTTCTGTTCCTGATTTATCTCCAAGCAAATTTAGACTACTCAAAATCAATTTGCTCGTTATAATTTTTCAGTGCCTATGGGCAAACTCTTGGCTTCTGCTGTTTTCCTGTTGTTATTTCTGCTGAGCAATTGGTTGCCTGGCTCACATGGGTCTACTCTTCCTCCTTGCCTGCGTGACGTAACATTATAAATACTGGGCTGGTAAAAATCACGGCTGCCTGGTGGGTTGGCATGGCTCAAAAGTGCTCTGTTACACTACCTGTGACATAGTTAGCCCCAAAATTCAGAGATTCTTTTTTTAGAGTTGTTTCAAAGCACCTATTCTTTAAATGAAGTGGGTGCACATGTTAACAGGTGACGAAGAAAAGCAAAGCAGCAGCGGCCAGGAAGACCTTAAAAGGGTTTCCCTGGGAGAACCATTGAATCACGAACCTGCAAATCTCCATTAATTAAAATGATTTTGCTGATACAGGTTTTTCACAATAATTTGGTTGGGTTGTACTGGTACCCAAAGAACATTACTGGAAATGATCCTGGGGAGCTTGCTGACTTTTAAGACAATACCAGCCCAGCATCAGTGCATTTTATGGACACTATTGGAGCTCCTCTATTTTCTGGGTGGGATTCAAGCAGTAGCCTGGAGGGGATTTTACAGACCTCTGACCTTTTCTGTTTAAGCTGCTGCTTACCTAGGATCCTATCCAAATTTTATTTAGATACTCCTATTTGGTCTCCCTGTTTACACTTTTAATTACAGTTGGCTATTCTGTGTCCAGTCCAGTTTTGTGCTTCACTGTGTGCTCAACACTCAGAATTCATTGCCTCCAGGGGCACTGAATGATCCTTTAGCCTTTATCTCCCTCTGTTCCTCTGCAATTCTGGGGGTTTACAGCCCTGCCTATCCCAGAAGACCTTTTGCAGGAGATGTCCCATTGCCAGAGCAGATCCACTGTTATTAACCATTGTAAGAAGCTCTTTTCACCTGCAAAGTCTGCAGGAGGAGCCCAGGCTTAACTTAGCTCAGTTATGTACAAGTAAGATGCTGTTTCTCACTCACACAAGTAACACACAAGGTCTGTTTTACGTCAGACTAAGCAGCCCATCTGATGCTGGGTTTAGCAGTGAGCCCTCAGCCCTTGTGCCTTTACTGGGATCCTTTGTTCTTGCAGTACCTTATACCAAAGACATTTTTTGGAAATGCTAAGAATTTGCATGATATTAAAATGCATGTTCCGTTGGGCTTTACAGTTAATTCTTTCTTTTTCTTTTTTTTTTTTTTTTTAACAAATAGGGCTCAGTTTTACCATTGTTCATTTTTTTTTCTTTTATTTAAGCAAAATTTTCAGCCATTCAGCGCCTCTGTTGAGTTTTTTTTCTTTCATTACTTTATGGCAGATGAAAGTTAAGAGGTCCAATTACTAACATTTTATGATAGCACAGAATATTATTAAAGCACTTAAGAGGTTATTAACACCTTTTATGTACCTCATTATTTAAAAGCCTGCCATATTTAATCATTTTAGCACCATTAAATTGGCATTAACAACAACCCTATGACTTACACTCAGAAATGTCACCATTTGACAACATTAATGCAGTAAAACATCTCACAGAGACCTGGAGGCACCAGGTAAACTATAATGCTTCACAAAAAAATTGGGCTTTTTCATGGCTTTCAACCACAGAGAGCTGCAAGGAGTGCCACAGGGGTCCTACCTCACCCTTCAAGCCATGCCTGCTGCCAGAGAGATGGGAGGGAGCCAGTGCAATGCATTTGGCAGGAGAGCTGGGTTTGGTGTGGAAACATCTGCAGCCAGTGAGGAGCACAGGGCACTGACTGGGATGTCCATGTGCAGAGCAGCAGGAGTTAACCCTAATTCAGTCTTCTCTGGTGTCTGAGGACAGCTGAAGATCACAGGTCTTGCTAGTGCAGTGTGAGTTCTGGGAACCCTTTTGTCTCCCAGTGTTCATGCCAAGTTATGGGCTCAGCCTTTGAGGGCCCTTACTTCAATGACTGTCACACTCCTACCTGTGCCTGATGATGGATGAGTAAGTGTGACAGATAAGCAAGGGAATAGTAGAAAAGCTCTTCATTCACTGCCCTGCAGGGTCCCCTTGTTTATAGGAGCAGTTGCACATGTACTAGTCTCTCTTGTAAAGTTGTAAAATTATTTCCCCCATGATTCTCCTCTTGGGTCTCTTTCTTTTTTTTCCTCACTGCCTTTGCTGTGGAGGACTGAGGCTGACACACAATCTGGTGGTTAGCAATTACACCCTCAATATCAGCCTCTACACGTTGATTATCAAGGACAAAAAAACAACAGCCGTGGAGTGGCTAAGCAGAACATCATGTTAATCAAGTCAGAAATATTATTTTTACAGCCTCCTGGTTATTTCTAACAACCTGCTAAAAGCCAGTGGGACTGGGTGGGTCAGAAAGGCTCTGGTGACACTGGGAGTGTTCCAGCCCCTGCTTTTCAGCTTGCAAGCTGAAACTCCAGGAGCAAGATTCAATATGGGACTTTGTCCCCACAAAATATGGGATGAATTGTGTTTTCTCTTTAAGGCTTACAAACAAATCCCTTTCCCATAATCATTATTTTCATAGATGAGTGTTAGTAATATAGTGTGGCATTTTAAAGCACATCCTTGAATTTATTCTGGCAACTGCTATAGAGAGGAATGCAGAATCAGGCAAATGTATTCTGTTACTTATCTGCCCAGACTTCAGGAGCATTCCTTTACTTTGTGATTGTCTAAAAAAAAAAAAAAAAAGGAAGAAAAGGTCCCAAAAGCCTCAAATTTGGAGCCATGAAAAGCCTCCTGAGTTGTTTTTCAGATGCTGGCACTCTGACAAGTGACTGTGTCAAAACCCCCAACAGGTCTATGTACAAAACATATCAGTCCCATCTGCTGGAATGATGCCACCACCACTATCAGTGTATTAGTTCAGCCATTTGGGGAGAGTAAATGTCAGTATTTGTAACTCAGAAGGGTCAGGGCATTCTGCTGTTAATGAGGCTGCCTGTCCACAGCCAAATCCCCCCTGTGTACATGATCTGCAGGCACTTCCCTCTTTCCATTGCCCTTGGAGGGATGGATTAGTATTCCAGCCCAGCCAGGCTTAGGTTTGTTTTGCTGTTTGTATGACATCTATATCTGCAGCAGTTAAATGCTGGTAGGTCTTCAGGCCTGTTAAACAAATTATGGGAGCCTTTAAACATGATGTGCTGAGCTTTATCCCCCCCCAGCCAGCTCATAGATCACTCAGGTGTGAGCAGAGAGAAATGACTAAAGCTTCCTGCCAATCCCCCTCTCCAGCAGGGCCAACTCTCTCATTATTTGGAAAGGCAGAGGGGGAGGTGGGAGTAGGTGGGCATTTAATTAGCATGTATTAGTGTAGGGTTTAAGAGCAGTGCCCTGGCCCTAAGAACAGAGTTGTGTCTTTTCTTCTCTGGGTCTAGTTTCTACCTCCCCAGGTGTCTCCAGTCTCGCTGGAGTTCCTTGCTCCTCCTTCCTGCAGCTCCCTGACTTTTATTGTTATTTTTATTGTTGCTGTAGCACCCTTCACTAGAAAACTTCTGATAATGAATGGGCTGAAGCAAGACAAGGGTGCAAGGAACTTTATTTTACAAAGCAGCTTGGAAGCGAGTGCAAATTTTACTGGGATTTGAGCTCTTAATTTGGTCCCCTTGAGAACTGTCCCTTTGCACAGCCAAGGGGTTTCTGAGCCTCCCACAGTGCTGGCTTTGCCATGGTGATGGAGCTAGGATGTGTCCTTGGATATGGCCATGGGGTGCATGCCTGCTGTGCTTGCTGCAGGACCCTGGGGAGAAGGAAGGCTCTGCATGTCTGATGTCTCCCTGCTGTGGCTGTCCTCTCCGCGTGCTCGTGCCAGCCAAGGTGGGTGGAGAGATGAATGTCTCTACAGGATCAGCAGAAGCTCTTGCTTGCCAGGGTGGGCACTGTGGCTACAATGCTTGTGCTGTGGCTTTAGCAGCAGAGTGAGTTACCAAAGTGTGTGAAGACTGGGCACCAAGAGGAGAGAGATCAGAGATGAAGAGCTGCTATATATGTATATATATTTTGCTATATAATATGACTCTTAAAATGTCAAAGCCTGGATCCTGCCTATGTGAGCAAGTTTTATCTGTTAGATCAATACAGTTGCAGCAACATGTAACTGCATTGTATTCAATGCTGCAGAATAGCTCCCAGGTGGACTTTCCTACTAAGTCTTCTCTGCCAAAAGAGGTGTGACTTTTTTTTTTCTATATGGGCAGGTAGCTAATATATGCTAACTTTCTGTAAAATCTAGTGGAGATGGGACTGAAGACCTAAATGCAGTGTTTACTGGATGAGATTAGCCATGGGCCACTTATCGTTGCTCAAGCAAAATTGTTTAGTCCCTGTGGTTATTTCAGACTTGCTATTGCTCTTTACCTGATAAGTTAACTTAAAAACCTGTCTCAGCACTTGTTCTGCTTGTGTAAATGCACTTCACTGGGACTTTCATGCCAGCCTGTATAGCCAAGCCAGCAGAAGTTTCGAGTTTAGCCTGTCCTTCATCGGTCGAAGGGACCATCTCAGCAAGCAGAGCTAGGCAATTTGGCTGTGTTTTGCAGAGTATCAGCCCAGGCTGGTGCAAGCCCAGGGTCATTTATCAGCTGGGTGTATGATGGATGAGGTGATGTGAATTGGTGGCTTTGGTCCATTACTGTTGGAACCAACTGATCTCCTTGTTGGCAGCCTCAGCAGAAAGTTTGGGAAAGACTTTTCATGCCCTGTGGCACCTTTTTCTCCTTGGAGGAAGCCTCTGTCCCTCAGAAGGGACTGTGAGAAATTCATACAGTGACCCTTGAGATTTTGCTGCCTCTCTACTTTCTAGAGCCCTTCTCCACTCTGCCAGGGCTCAGTGGATGCTCCCGATTACCTGCTGTGAGGCCCAGAAGACAGATCCCTGGTGACTTATTACCCGGGACCCCCAGGCAGGTGATGCAGATCCCACAGCTGCTTTCCAGCCTGAGATTTGCATGTCTGCTTAGTAGCTGGTTTGCAGCACGGAGGTATTTGCATCTGTGTGTCTTTTTTTCTGCCCCAGATCCCCCAGCGAGCTCTGCTCAGAACTGCTGCCTTTCGCACGCACCACAGGCAGGGCTGGCTCGCTTGCGCAGCTCACCTGGTGCTCGCTGCAGATTTGGCACTTCAAGTTAAAGTTAGCTCTGGCTTTTAAGGTCTATTCCAACCCATTTAACTCCTGAGTGTTTTGTGAAAAACAAGATGGGAAATATAAAAGCTTACATCAGCTCCTGTAACTTGCAATGTAAATGGAAAAGCTACAGTAAATTTACAGTCAGAAAAAGAAGAGCTGTGCTTTAGCTAAACTCTCACATTGTTCAAAAACCATTTATTAACAAAGGATCATTTTAGGTGGCTGGGGTGTTTTGTGCTTTTTTTTTTTTTTTTAATTATTACAACTAATTTGTTATACAGCATGATTCTTGAGCAGATAAACAAACAAGATTGGCTCATCATTCCTCTTTAATTCCACATCATGTCACTTTGGAAGGGAAATGGCTTGGTAAAAGCCAGAGAGTTCAGATATGATGCTGGCAGATCGTTATGAAATATTCACAAGACATTTAGTTTAACTTGGTGCTAATTGAATACTGACAGCACAAGTTACTCCTGCCTGCAGCAATAGTCTATCACGTTTAGGCAAGGGGCATTCCTTCCCCTTTGATGCTCTTCTAGATAGAAGGCTGTGAGGGAGCACAGTTAACAACCAGTAAACACTGGGGCAAGCAGGAGTAGAGACAGATCCTGCACTCCTGGTGAGAGTTTATTTGCAAGGGGGCAGTGATAAGACTTCAACTTTTTCTATGAAACTACACAGTATTATGTGAGAAGTAAATTGAAATGGATACAGATTATTTGTTTTTAATATCTTCCTTAGTGAAGACACTAGAAAGCAAGACAATCTGCAGATTAGCTGATGTCATTTTTTGAAGCCATGGCCCGAAAGCCCTCCTTGCCCTGAGACAAGAGGGTTTCCAGGGCAGTCAGAGCTATACTGGTGTTAACAGTGTCTTTTCCTATGGAGACATGGCCTTATTTACTACTCTTATTTCTATTTCTATAGCTTAGTATACTGTTTTCTCATATTTGTGAATATGTTTCTTATATTTGTTAGTTCAGTTTCCCTGTGGACACTGTAACAGGATTTTTCCTACCATTTTAATTGTCTCTTATTCCAGAGCCAAGCAGAGTTTCAAACAGTATTAATGCCATCATTTTAGTCATCAGGCATGATGTGTGGTCTAAATGGCTCAGATCAGAACTCCGCACCCAGCTTTGCCTGAAACCCTCTGCCCATCTGTGGTTTAGATGCAGTCATCTGCCTTGGGTGCCTCAGTTTCCCAGCTATGGAGAAAGGCCAAGTTGTTAGTCAAAGGCTTTTCTAATCTTCCCATCTGGGGGGGTTTGCTCCAGGCTTTTCCTGGGCAGTTGGCACAGGGGGTGTACAGCAGGAGTGTGCAGGAACGGCTGCCTCCGTGGGGACCTTGCTTCTCTCTTTGAACTGCAGTCCATGCCAGACACATTTTGTCACTCTCAGTGTAGCCAAAGGACTAAGTGGCTTCTATGTGTAGGAACATGTTAGAAAAGTGACCCAGAACATTTTTACTCCACTGTGGGAAATGTTCCCATCTGCCCAATTCATCTATGCCGGGGAGTTAAACTAGAAATGGAGTCACATACAAGAAGGTGTTAATGAAACTGTAACTGAATATTGAGGCGACAGTGCCTTGGATTACATGAGTTCACCTAGCAAATGGTGTGGTGACTGAGCCCTGATGTGAGCACTTGCTGGCTGCAGAAAGGCAGACAGCAGTGTGGCCACCATGACTGACCAAAGTAGTAGAAGTAAAACAAACAGTAAGCGTCTGAGAGCTCCAGCAGCTCAAAGCAGTGAAGACCCATAGCTGAGTGCTTGTACAAATGCAGGGAAATGGGCATCCCCTTCCCTGTAGTCCTGATGGGAAGCCACAGATTGGTGTAAACAACCACGATGAGTTAAAATGTGAGTAACATTGCACAGGCAGTAGTCACAGCACACACTTGTTCTGAGGCTTTGTTTTTCCCTTTTATACAGAAATCATTGGTAGAGGGAGTGTGTTAAGAAAGAATTTCAAGGAGGTAGCTGTGACTTCTTTGAAGCTTGGGGTAGAATGAAGGATGGTTTCTGAGGTGGGTAGATGGGAAGCAGCAGCTGATGACTTTCATTTGGATTGGTCTCCATTTCACTCACCTCCAGCACCAGGACTGGTACTGGAGATCACCCCAAAGGAGCGTCTGTCTGAGGTGGGAGACGCACAGCAGGGATTGCAGAGATGGCTGACCGGGTAAATATAAGCAACTAAGAAAAGGATCTTTTCAGCAGCAGCAGATCTTTTCAGCCCAAGCCGAATGTGGATGTAAAGTCATTGCTGAGCTGAAAGCCATAGAAACTGAGCTTTTCTGCCCTGGATTTTTATGTTAGTTGGCTAATCGGTGTAGATAGCTATCTCCTGTAAAAACACACCTTGCTTTCAACAAAGACATGGTCTTAAACATATTTTCAAAAGCCAAGGATGCAACACTGAACTAAAAGAGCTCCCGGCCTTCTTTTCCATGAACTCCCTGCTCTTGGATTGCTGAATATTGCTCTCCCAGTAATACTGTCCTTGGGAGGGATGAATAAACTTAACAGCCCCTCTGTGTCTGTATAAAACATCCTCACCAGAAGAAGCAGAGGGAAGGGCATGAAATGTCCCATCCTCCACAGACTCCTGCTCCAACTGGCTTCCATAAGCATCGCTCTTCAGGAGGGAAAATAAATGAGGCTTTCAAAATTGTTTTACTTGATTCATTTCATTCTGGGCTAAAGCAAGGCAAATAGACAGTGGGAGGACTTCACTGATATTTTTTTTCCAAAGCAGAGAATACCAGAAGATAACACAACAGCGAATTACTGCATATTTTAAACCCTTGTAGCTAAACATTCCCTTTTGGGGCTGCGCCAGGTATCTCACAGTGCCAGTGAAAATGGGATACAGATGTTCACTTGTTTGGATGGAGACAGGGCAATAATTCATGCCTGCTACAAATGATGCCTGTGCTCACAAAAGAATACCCCGATCATTTTGTCAGTAATAAGAAAATATATTCTCTGTACCTATATTAAGGAAAGTAAGGCCTGTAAAAACTCTGTAGCTTTTTGGTTTGTTTTGTTTTCCAAAATATAACTTCTGTTGTAGTGACACAGCCTCTGCTGGTAAAAGTGCTACTGCCATGATACTAACCCAAGGGTGTCATCACTCTGAGGAGAGTGAATTGGTGTCTGGGACAGGTATACTGAGTGTTAAATACCTGCTGCTAAATGTGTTGGAACAGAGGACCTGAGCTTGCAGAACGGTGGGATGCTGTGCCTCAGACTCTTTTGTTCTTGTAACTCTTAGCTTTGAATGCTTGCTTATTTTTGTAAGATGAATTTAGGTGTTTCAAAATGTTACCTGGAGTTTGAACTTGGTTGTGGTGAAAATAGTCTCATTAAAATCCATGGTAACAGTGTTCAGGAATGTGATCTGTACATTTTAATGGACATTCTGGAAATGGGAACTGTATAACCCCAAAATACCCAGGGATGGGATGGGATGGGATAGGGAGAAAGAAGAGCTGAGCTCATCACATTGCAACATAACAGCAGGGCTGATGCTCACCTTCTGCTTTTTCATGTGTAGCAGATAACTGCAAAACTGGCATCTGCCAAAAGAATTTGTTAGCATACCTGAATACTTGCACCGCTGGTTTCCCCCTGTTGTGCTCCTGTCAGGAGAGGTACAAACAGGTTCACACCTGCTGTATAGCTCCAGGTTGAAGGAATGCATGTGCAAATTTGGCAGGTAGAAATTGTACTCTTTAAATTAGACTCCACTTCTTGAAATTGGAGCTCTCTGCTTTCCCTCCCTGCTGTTCTATTTTTCACTTTCTTTTTGCAATGCCCATATTAAAATGAAGACTTTTAAAATATTTTCTTTTTTAATCTTCTTAGTTCATTTTCATGGTGTAGCTGTAACTGAATCCAAAATCACACTTCTGAGAATCCAGCACTAATGTTGTATGAAGCTTTTTAAAGGTGTGCACACTTCTTTCTTGCTCCCCTGAATTTTACTTTCCCAGTAATTTTTATGAAGTGGGTTTGGGCTTGACACAGCTGGCACAGTTTGGGATGTAATGACTTCTTCTGGTTTATTTGGGAGACATTTAACCATTTGCTCACCTTTCTCAAGGTGTGGGTTGACTTTTAACTGAAAAATATAATTTTGAAACAAAAAAAAAACCAAAAAATCTTTCTATTCAGTAGCACTTAAATGTAGTGCTTTATTTCCCTAATTTTTTTTTTCTACTGTTTTTCTTGGCTTAGGCCACACACCAGATTTTTTTCCAATTTAATGAAAAGTTTTGGCATTCTGAAATGGCATCTTTTGCAGGACTAACCATTAACTGATTGTTTGTCCCTGTTAAGTGTTTACTGCAGTGGACTTTTCATACTAGTGCAGACCATGGACAGCCCTAGCTAGCCCAGTATATCAGGGTACTGGTTTTTCAGCCCTCATCAATATGCAGACCATTCAAAACTTCTCAGGGGAAATGTGGATCCCTGATAGCAACTTTCAGGCTGCTAACAGCTGAATACCTTTTCTCATACCTCTGTGGACTCCTTGAAGTGCCAAGGCTCCAAGGAGTTCACAGGGCACAGCTGAAAACTACTTCAGGTTCACTTCCACTTGCTCATGCAGTGTAGTAGTTTAGCAAATACACGCTGCCCCACTGGTATTACTTCAGTGGAGCTAGTCTCAGCCAGAAATAAAGGCAGGGTCTATTTTTTTCTTCTGTAAGTATGTTCAAAACATGAATTTCCATGAGTTTCCAACATAAGACCTATATCTGCATGGTAAGTAGAGTCACTTTCACTTGCAAATGAGGTTGGATCTGCTAAAAAATCTGCTAATTTGCAATAAAAATAGCATCCATCTTTGCTCTGCAAATATAGCCTCTTTGAAAACTGTCCCATTTTCAGAACTGTAGCAGCTTGTAGGATGGGAGAAAGGGGAAGGAGGAAATACCTTGCATTTGAAGTCACTTCGTATTTCTCCAGGACTATTTCACACACCTTTAGTCATTATGTTGCATTTTGTGTTGTCACATTAATTTTCACAGCAACAGACTGATATAAACAGTGTGACTGCACTGCAGAAGCAAGGGAAGCTGGATTGATTGGGAGGGAGAAGGATTTGTTCAGACATAAATATCTCCTGCCATATTGAGAGGAGTTTTAAAAAAAAAAAAAATGGCCAGCCAAGAAATTGCTTTTTTGTAGGAACGTTCTGTTTCTCTCTCTTTTTTTCTCTCCCTTTTTAATGTGTGCTTCAGTGTGAGAGACCAAGAACAGGGGGGAACCAAGTGGCTATTTAATAAGCCTGGGATGCTGAATGCAGCTGCTCTTTCGGGTGGGTGAAACTGCAAGGAATGGAAGACAAGGAAGGTGAATATGTGTGCAGGAGATGGTATTAAATAAGGAGCCCTGGTCATGTAAGGTCTTGTTGGGGAAACTGCTGACTTTCTTGCAGGTTAAATGCTTGAAGGAATTGCAGAGTCAGGCTCTGAGAAAATGAGGGCATACACCAAAAATCAGCACCTCAGCACACAAGTGAAAGTACCAGGTGCAGAGAGGAAAGGCAGTGCACTGCCCTCTATTTCAATCTACCAGCACCCAATGAAGGATTCAGAGATTGCATAAAAAGCTGGTATTTTATTTAGAGAGCAATGCCTACCTGGCTATGACTTTTAACTGCTATGTATTGGGTTGCTATATGCATGTCTCTAGGGCTCCAGTCTTTGAGAAACCTCCCATAAAGGCAGGATGAGATGGATTTCTTGCCATGCAGTTTCCCATCTCACCAACTGATGTTTCCTATGAGGATCTTGGTGCTTTGGGGACTAGGAGATGTATGGCATCAATCTAGGATTTCAGAGTAGAGTAGAAAGTGTCAGCAGTATCTTCTAAGGTTACATTTGTAGGACTAAGACCTTCCCTGTTCTAGTACCCACATCTGTCTGGTTTGGCAATGCTGCTTTTGGCCTGCCATGGCTGGGGGGATGACATTCAATGCAGTCTGGAAATGTTCCCTGTGCTCCCATGGCTTTTCCTTTAAGGGAGGAGCTGTGAGATGCCTCAACTTTGGAGCTGATGATTTGAGTTCTCTATTGTCACTTGTCACTCTGAGTATTTTGGGCTAGAGCTTGTGGACTGGTGTAAGAAAATGAATCCACCTGTAAGGAGGTGTGGGGAGAAGTCTCAGTATCTGATCAGAAGTTTTGCCAATAAGGATGGGATGGGTTGCAGCTCTGTGAAGACCTTATTCCTCATACTTCTGTGCTAAGGCCAGCTGTGATGGGTCACACCGTGCTTTGCACAGCATTAGAGCCTTGAATTGAGTTTTCTGCCTGGTATGTCCAAATTTCTGACACCAAAAGCCTTGTGTAAAAACTTGCTTATGGCTGGATGGTTTGCAGCAGGTGAAACTCTTAAAAGAACAGCGAATTGCATACTCATAATGGCACATACAGTACTTGAGAGAAGCAGCCCTTACTTTCTACCATGGTGGATCTGGAAATTCACCTCTGGCTGTGCTCAACAACATCTATCCACAGTCTCTGGAGAGCATGGATCAAGAGGAGTTTTTTGGACATTTTGATCTAAGAAAAAATCACTAATTTCTTCAGTTTGAGCACATTATTATTTTTTTTAACAAAAGAGCATGATACAGCTCTATACACCAGTTGGAAGCAATGTGATTTGTGTCATGAATACCAATATGTGCTTGACAGTATCCTATAAATTCAACAACACACTTTGAAGAGCGTTAACAAGAGTTGTAGGAGCCATACTTAAATTCTTCCCATACTTTTTTTTTTCCCCTCTTTTCAATTAAAAGAAAAGGAAGCTAGCAAGAGTCTGTATTTGTATCCAAAACAAATATGGCTTGGGTCACGGCAAGACTTCCGCAAGCCGTGCTAGACCTGGGTCTGCAGCACATTCATTGATTTTTGTCTCCATGAATCACCCTAAAGCTATAGGCAACAAAAGCTGAAGCTATGTAGATGTGATTTCTAGTTCATTTGTTGTTCATTAGAAAGATTTTCTCTCTCTTATTTGCAGCACCCCTGCTGCTGCGTGTTCATTAGGAGAATGGAATGTATTCCAAATATTTCCTAGCTCTGGCAGGGCAGATGGTGGAAAGTAATTTTCCAAACTCTTCTGGAAAAGAGGGGAAAAAACACACCCAAATAACCCCAAGTCACCCCCTGCACACAGAAGAATCTGGTATGTGAGTGCAGACGTGCCGTACACTTTCTGTCTCTGGTTGTACAGTGCTGTGTGTCGGAGTGGTGGGAAGTGTGTATGAATGGGAATGCATCGCATTACATGTGGGATGTTAGCAAGGCTGGGATTTTTTTTTCACAGGAAACTGCATTTGCAAAGAGCACACACCAACATGCAGTACCCTAAAAGATGTGTGTGAAGGAGTGAGCAAGATTCATTTCCCTAAATCTTCTGGGCAACCCAATGCCTAAGGGAATCCTAGGGAGGGAGGACAGAGCCTGGGCCATGCTCGTTTCTCTGTCCAGCCCTGTGCATGGGGCAAACTGGAAGCTCCCCAGACACCCTGTCCCCATTCCCTGCCCATCACCAGCGCAGGCAGAAGGATGTCTAAGTGCTCAGACAATGGTGGAGGAAGCAGCTCTGGCTGCATTTCCCTCTTGCTCCCTGGGGAGTCGGGGGAGCACACAAGCCAAGGCCAGATTTAGCTCTTGGATCCACATGAAACATCTCTGTGCCGACTGCTCCCTTCCTTCGTGCTCAGCCTCTTGTCACGGGAGTGGAAGTCGCGCGCACATGCACAAGGGGAACAGAAAAGCCAAGTCAATATGCAGCAGGCAGAGCTGCGAACACAATGCAGGCGAAACAAAGAGCGGGGCTGTATTTACTGCCTTCCCAGTGGCATTCACTTTTTGTGTTTGGAGCTGTTTTCCTCTTTTCATGAGCCTCTTGACCTGCAGATCCCTCTCCTCAGCAGACGACAGACCCCAAAGCCCCATGGCTGGATCCTTACACCTCTTCAGAACGAACCAGCAAAACACTTTCAACACAGAGCCTGAACTGTGTGTTTGCATCGAGGCTTTAAGCTCCTTGGCACTGGCACCCAGGGTTCCTATTTGTTTTCCAACTCCTGGGGACAGCAATGGGGCTCTCCAAGTCAATACAAACAAACCAAGAGAGGCTTGAGGCAGCATGGCAGAGCTTACCCGAGCACCGCCATCCCTGGGCCTGTGCCATGCTCTGGCCCACGGAAGATGCCTCCAGCACTGATTTGGGCTGTCAGCTCAGGCCAGCACCCCCAAAAATCTCACCCACAAAAACCTGGCAGAACAAGGAACTTCCTTCAAAAGAAG
The DNA here is from genome assembly GCA_024605025.1 of Megaceryle maxima. Classification (NCBI taxonomy): domain Eukaryota; kingdom Metazoa; phylum Chordata; class Aves; order Coraciiformes; family Cerylidae; genus Megaceryle; species Megaceryle maxima. The sequence continues at coordinate 19,117 of JANHGN010000168.1, forward strand.
GGCATTGATTTCCCCATCTGTGCCACTGAGACACCCAGCTTGGAGGGAGGCTGTAAAACCCTGTCAGATTTTCAAAGCCCGCTGGTAGTGAAGCCCCCCCTTTCTCCAGGCGCTCTTGTGTTGCAGAGTGTGTGGGTGCAGGTGGAGGTGTTGGGGCCTCTCGATTCGTTTTCACAGCTGGGCCTTCAGATGCAGGCGCAGATCTATGAGCAAGCACTTCAGAAGCAGCCGTTTGAAAAGGCACCGAGAAGGAGTGCACACCCTGGGCATGAGGTGGGACACCCCTCTGGGCCTACGTTCAGCTTTCAGGCAACTCCGTCCCGTGTGATCCGACCTTTCCGTAGGCTCAGTTAAGCGTTGGTACAGTAGTGCTGTGCTCCTTGTGTCACAGCTTTGCGGAAGCAGAGTTGTGAAACGGATGCCTTCTGTCGCTGCCGTGACCTTAAAACCCACTGCTCGGTCACCCAGCAGAAAAAAATCAGAATTCCTTCCGGACAGCCGAGTGCTGGTGCCCTTTGGGAGCTGGCTCTTTCCCTCCAGCTAGTCAGAGCTTCCGCTGGACGGGACCATCTCACCTCACTCCGTCAGCTCAGATTCACTAATTTGTCTCAGCTATATCTCATTCCTAAACCTATATTTTTCACAGCCTGAGTTTTAAACTCCTCTTCATCAGCTACGGCCAGTAGCCTTCAGAGATAAGCAGTGGCCGTAATTGATTCATCAAGGTTCCTGTTAATTTGTTTTTGCTCAATTGTTGCAATATATTTGATTCCCAATTATTACGCTCTGGAGCCAAGCTTCCTTTAGGTAATTTACAGTGTAGCCTATGTATGTGTAAAAAATTTATCACAAGCATGTTTTTAATTAAAATGCATACGATAATACCAAAAGGAGAGAGAGGGAGGAAGGGAGGGAACCCAGATTAAGTTTTTAATTGTTTTAATAGTGAGATTTGTTTCAGTGAGAACGGGGCATATTGGTTTCCTTGGAAACATTGGCGATGTATTAGCTGTATAAAATCTAGTATAAAAGATTTGCAGAAGTGAAGCCTTTAGGTTTTCTGTGATACTATAACTCTTTTCATTTGGAAAAATCAGATTCACACGTGGCCCCTGGAGTCCCAAAAAGGTGTCCTTTTTGTGTTTTATCTTAAACATTAGAATTACTAATTTCACAGATTATCGGAATTATTAGAAACTAAAACCAGCAATAACAACAACAGCCAAAAAAGCCCTTCAGCAATTCAATATCCCTGATTCAAATGATTTAATAAGATGTGCCTGTAAGTTCTCTGTGCCAAGCAGTACCAGGCTCAGGCAAGACTCCATGTGATTTGAGAAAAGTGCAAAAATTTGGCTTTTTAAATCTTCCAATAAAACTAGAGATTATTGGTGATGGAGCGGTAGGTGATGTTTTATATACATCCCTTGTTCAATTATTTTATTGTACACAACACTGATGAATGGGTATACAATATACAATGTATTCTAGCAAGCTTCAGGTTCAGGGAATTGCTGTAGCTGCTGCTAATGATCTGGCCTCACACAAAGTCTTTGGTGCCTCTATTTATCCAGGTGTATGTCTTAGAAAACAGAGTATCCCCGGAGAGCCTCATCCCCAGAGACAGCACGTTGGGTTTGGGGCTGTACAACACCCCAAGGCACCACAGGAGGTCAAACATACATTTAAGGTCATTCTCATCTGAAGGTAAAACATTTTCTTTTCATTCTCTTTGAAAATCAGGCTCTCAAATTATCAATTTTGTCTCTTTCATGTTAGAAAACAAAGCCTTGTGAGGGAGGATTCAGCTCTCTGCAGTCGAATGGGATTGAAGCAACCAATTTTAGTATCTGTGATTCACCTCTAAGCCCAAATTGTGATGATATAGTGCATCTGGGGATCAAATACTGCAGAAACACTCGCTTTTAAACAAAAGGCAGGAAAAAAAAAAAAAAAAAAACCAAACGGCAGATAAAGTACCAGATGTAGGATTTTGGACTATCAGAGAATAGAATGGATGGTTTGGTTTTAGCATGTAAGACTAATCACTCAGTTGAAATCATTTCAGCAGCTGAGTAAATAGACTTACGGAAAAGGCATTTATGGGAGCATTTGTGTTCCAGGATCCTCCCTCTTTCCTAGTCCTCCTATTTGTTTGTTTTTCTGTCTCTTTGGTGTTGAAGCTTCCCAGTTAACAGGTTTATTAGGTAGTGATGACAATGTCAAATGTGCAGCTAGGCAATCCACATGGCCCCTCAACTGCACCGCAGCCGCACAGGCTGAGCAAATGGAGTGCAAGTTCAACAGCCTGTCCATGAACAATGGGCCTCTCTGCAGCAGTGGGGCTGTTCAGCTGCGTGCTTGGCTCACAGCCACCCAAAGCCATGACCACTCGAGCACACGCTCAGCCTATACCACACACACACATCTTGTCAACTGTTCCTCCTGCTCCACTGTAATTCCCAGCAGCAGCACCCAGCTCACTGCCTGTGCTTCTCCCAGCAAGCATCCCTGGCCTGATGTTCCTGATTGGTGTTTTCCAAGGTGTCATGGAGAGGCACTTTGAGGGTGTAACTAAAGCCTGCAGAACAGAGCTCAGGGGCATGGCGCTGTCAGCGCAGCTTCTGCGGGCCCTGCTACTGATGGCTGCGCACAGACCGGGCTGCGGCATCAGACCCCTGCAAAGGGAAAGTGGGAGGTCATGGCTGAGTGGGCTCAGCCCTTCCAGTGGCAGGGCACGACCACAGATCGGAGTCACCGAGAGATGCTGCCAGATGCCCGTGGCCACTCTGTGCCACGGCCGAGCCGCTGCCTTCGTTAGCCGAGCAGGAAGCGCTGGGGTGCCATGACATGCTCCCCATGCACACGCCACACGTGACTCCCCCAGCACGGGCTCCACGGGCACCCAGCTCAGCCGCTGCCGGCGGCATGACCGCCCCAACCTCCACACCCCGGGCAGGGCCCGCGGGTCCCTCCGGGAGTGCAGTGCGAGTGGGTGGGCGCGCCGGCCCTGGCCCTTTAAGACGGCGGCGCGGGAAGGCGCGAGCTGCGCCTTTGTCACGGCCCCGGGTCACCGCGCGGTCACGGCCCCGCCCCACGTGGAGTTAAGAGCCCACATGGTCCGGCGCGCCCCGCCCCCTTCTATAATTGGCTGCCGTGCGCCCGGCGGCCGGATTTCCCACATCTGATTGGCTGAACGCGAGCGTCATTTACATGCGGAGGGCGGGACGACGCTTGTCCGTGACACCGGGCGCCGTCTGGGGCCGCCCCCGCGGCCTCCGGGGGAGGGATTTAAAGGGGCAGAGTGGGGGTATGGGGTGTTCTGCTGGCTCGGTGGGTTCTGTCTGGGGGACCCGCGCCTGGGCCGCCCGATTCCGCCTGGTTTAAGTTGCGAGACCCCAGAGGCGCTACGGCAGAGAGCTGGAAGAGTCATTGGAAGTGAGGCCGCGGCTCCGGGCCAGGAGCGACCCTCAGGTCCCGCCGTGCGGGGTGTTTGCCCCGCGGAGGCCCCATCACCGGCCGTGCTTCCCTTCCCCCCCCCCCCCCCCCCCCCCCCCCCCCCCCGCAGTGCCGCGCTGCTAGAGCCGGCAAGCCAGGAGCCTCCTGCACCGGCCGGCGTGGGTGGGTGGTGTGAAGGTGCTGGCCTGGCCTGGGTGTGGGGTGCAGGGCCAGGGCAGGATGGGCGCACCAGGGGTGAGACCAGCGCCTAGGCAACGAACCAGCCCCCTGTGGGTACTGCACCCCGCGGGGGAGGCAGCGAGGAAGGTGAGGCCTCGGCCCGGCCCTGATCATGGAACGGCGTTCTAAGGCAGGGGCATCTTCAGAGCTCCATCTCAAGCTCTTCTTGGCCCTTCCCACGTAGGGGTTCTGTGGAGGTGATTCCTGAGCTGCAGAGCGATTGCAGCAGTTGTGCCTGCTGGGGGAACAGGCTGAGTGGTGCCAGTGTTCAGGGCTGGGCTGCCTGGCTTTTGAGCACTCCAGCCCATCTGTGTGTGTGGAGGCAGAAAAATGCAGAACAGAGTCTGGGTTTTTCTGATTCCACCTTTCATGTAAGAACTAAAAAAAACTAAACATAAAACAATTGTTTCTTGGCCTATATGAGTGCATTCATATGTATGTGTGTATCCAACCACACAGGTGAGTGCATGTGGGCGTATATGGGCATCACATAAGGACAAGTCAATCCATGAACTGTTTGCCGCTACTCCGCTTCTAAACTGCTCTACAGAAGGAAAAGCCACTGTGAGTGGTTCAGAGCTGGCTTTCAGAACTACTCAAGTGCTTCCTTGGATGAGCTTGAAGTCTTCACTTTGGTATGTCAGCTCTCAGTAGGGGAGTTCAGGGTCACCTTTGTTTGCTTTCCAAAGTGCCATTCCTCTTGCCAAAATGCCTGTTGTTCCACCAAGAAAAGTCAGGGATTATTTTATGTTCATGCATTCAAAACTTTCCTTAGCACTGTTTTATTTCACATATGCCATCCTGGTTTTCCTAGCACAGGAAAATGAAATGTTTTCAGCTGGGGAGCTGTGAATTCAGAGGGTGATTTATTTTTTTGTTAGTTAAGTGATAGATTTCCTACTAGTGCTTCCAATAAAATGTAAAGGTAGGGTGGAGTCTTTCCAGTGACGTCAGCCAGAGTTATATCAGGCCCCAAATGAGACAGAATGAGTTGGAATAACATTCTGGTGGCTTCAGTAAAAATTTTCATTACAAACAAATACTCGTTGACTTAGCCCTCCTGGTTGGGAACAAAACCTCCTAAATGGGACCCAACCCAATGCTGTGCACAAATGGAAAAAAGCACTTGGGAGGCAGCTGTACTGCCTGGGCTGGTGACAGCAGCTCCTGCCCTAGGGTCATTGTCCTGTGTCAGCCCAATGCCACATCGGGAAGGAAGGGACAGAGCAGGTGGGTTGAGGAGGGGTTCCCAGTGGGAGGTCAGAGAGGGGAGGCTGTTTTGGAGCCTTTTGGGTGGATTATTGTTTGAGATAGATTATTGGTATTTAGCAAATGGGATGAAGTCTCAGAAGGGAAATGCTTTTACAGTTCCCACCAAAGATGAAGGTTTGTCTACCAAAGACTTGATTCACAGTATCTTTCATATGCTTTAAATCATACCTGAGATGGTAGCCATGGTGACTTTCAAAGGAAAACAGGCCCTTAGCTGAAACTGGTAAGCATCCACATCCCTGCCCAGCATTGTTCTCTATCATGGCAGAGATCTTGTTGTAATTGCCAGGGAGAAAACTTGAGTTTCTGGTACCAAACAGTTAAAAGAAAATAAACTTAAATTAAGAGGTTAGTCACCAGAAAGTGGAAACCATGTCTGGAATTGTTAGAAATAAGACTTGCTTGAAAATAAATATAGAATTATTCACCATGGTAACTATTGCCCTATTGCGTTAGTGCATATCGATTTAACATTAATCCAAAGACTAATGCTGTGAAATATTTGGTCTCTTTAATGGACAACTGTTTAGTTAACAAAGCTTTGGGGAGTTGTAGAGTTTTTTGTGGTTTTGTTTTGTTTTGTTTTGTTTTTTTCTCTTAGATCACCTCAACCACTTTTGGAAGAAAATTATTTGACTCTTAGGGTTACTTACGTCTCACATGGATCCCTCTTTCCATTTACGTTTTATGCCTTTACCCTTAATGCTGCACTATGATAATTATGTGGGGTGCCTCAGATCTTTAACTAATGCTCAAGTGTTGCAGTGAGGAATGAAAGATCTAAATGTGACTGCAAAGGCGAATGCCTGACTTATGCTCTGGCAATGACTGAAATTATACTACAGTCCAGCACTAGCCAGAGCAAACTGATGTCCCATGTCCTTCAGTTTGTCCAAGAACCTCAGGTACTATTGAAGCTCCTGTGTGTCACATTCCATTGCTGAAGAGCCTGAGCAGCCCCAGCTCACTCTGAAATTTTGTGGCAAAACCAGGAAGTGAAGGGAGATCTCATAGTGACAGAGTCATCCTGGAGCCATCAGAATGGTCTCTAGGGAGAACATAAAAAGAAATTTTAAAAATGCTTATCAGTGACTGAACACAGGAGCCAAAATCAACAGAAGTGTGTTCTGGAAGTATCCCACCATCTGAGCAGCATTCACTACCGGTGCAGGAGAAACTTGACAACCAGCAGTGGGCTGGAGGGTGGATAGTGTTATTACAAAGAACAGGGTGAAGCATTTACGTTTGCTGATGTACTTTTGATTTTTACAAGCCCATCTGGGATGACTTTAATTATTTGTTCTTAAATCATGGTGGAAAAATGCTGATTGTTCTTAAAGCCACATGAGTTGTTCAGATGAAATCGGGATGGCGGTAAACAGTGAATTTTTAAACCAGCATCGACTTGCAAACAGTTATTTTTCTTTTTTTTTTTCTTTTTTTTTTTAAGGAAGGTTAGGAAGGTGTGTGAACTTGCAGCAGCCTGCATCTGAAACTGGAGCTTTAGCCACCAAAGCTTTGCAAACCTTGTAAAAACTCCCCCTAGAACAAGCTGGCTGATTCACTGGGTGAGGGTGAATGCTTTTCCCCCTGCCTCCTCAGCTGCAAACTGGGTGACAGGTCCTCCTAGCTGGGGCTTGCCCAGCCTTCAGTGATGGTTAGGTGCTGCAAGATGCCTCTGTGGGCCACAGCACCCATCCCCAGTACATCCTGCCTGTGAACAGGCCTCTGCCATGCCCTTCCACGTGCCCCATCACTGGTTCCCTGGGCCCATGGGTGCCCGGCTGTGACAGGCGCAGCCGTGCTTCTTGCAGCGGAGAAGGGCTCTGTGACCCACCACTCAAGGAGCTGACCTGCCACAGAATGATATGCTACTTAAAGCTGCATTTACTTGCTTAAGTCTGTTTAAGGCTGTACTGCGTCCGTGTCTTAAAATACAAGAATTCTAAATCAAACACAAGCTATGGGCCACATCCTCGCAGCCGACATGCTCGGAGGGCTCAGCAGCAGTGGCAGGGCTGGTGCAGGCAGGCTGTGCTGGCTGGCACCTCATGCAATGCGAGGAAGTGCGTAGCGCTCACCTTGACTTATTTATGGCAGTGCCATGTATTTTAAGCACGAAGGACTGTTAGTTGCAAGCTGGTGGGCTCAGAGTAGCTTACAGCCATCTTTTCTAGCCAGTCAAGCAAGGTCCAGTGGGAGAGAGTCTCTAATACTCAGCTGCAAAGTGGTTTACAAAGAAAAAAAATCTATTTTCAGGTAAATAATAAAAGTGGGTTGATTGATAAAGCTGTCGAGATTTCTGAATTGGCATTTGTCCTCAGAGTTCTGACCATGCGTGTTACTGGGGCTTGTGGGCTCTCACCTGCCCGAGGCCCATGTCCTGGACACAGGGGTGATGCTGCTTCAGATTTTCACTAAGCATCTCTAGAAATGTTCCTGGCACAGAGATGCCAGGACCAGCCTGAAGGAATCAGCCAACAGATATTAGAATTACCCCTCCTGCATTACTGATGAAGACACTGAGGCTGGCAAGAAAATATTAAAATAGGATTGGATGTGCATTATTTCCAGTTCTAGAGTAAATTTTTTCAGGTCATTGTCCCTCCTCTTACAGGCCTGCACACTAATTCCCCTGCCCCCCCACCCCAGTGCCACTCTCCTGGCACTCCTATGGCAATTCACGTCTGCTCAGCACTGGGAAGCACAAACTTCACAAAGCTGGTTTCTATCTGAGCTGCAAGAGCTTTTTCCGTGTTTCCTTTGGATTAGTAATTGTTGGGAGTTACCATCTGTCAAGTGGCACAAAGTAAAAGATTAAACAACCTGGCAATTCCTTGTTCCTTCTCTTCAGGCATTTCCACAGGACTGGATAGGGCCGCAGGAGTACAGCCCAGGCTCATATTTAATGTTAGGTTTTAAGTAGTAATGCAGAAGTAAATTCCTTTTTTTTGGAGGGGGAGGGGGGAATGAAGGTTAAAGCTTACCCGCGAGTGCCACCCTGCCTGACCCGGCTCTCTACACTGACCGTCTGCTGTGAGTTCTACAGCATTGTGCAAGATTTGGGTTGGTCGCCTGTCCCTTTCCTGGTGCGATCTTCCCAGCACCATCTCTCAGGAGCACAGACCTGGCTGGGGACTCTGCAGATCCCTTCAAATCCTAAATCAGAGCTATCAAGAATTATGGGAAAATGCGCTTTCTGAGGAGATAACTGAAGCTGTCTTTATCTCCCAGTAACAGGATTCACCAAGTATTACAGCAGCTACTTCGCACCACTACAGTTAAGCTTGTTTCAGCATTTTCATTATAAACCTGTTCTCTGTTTTCGCAGCTTTATGTCCCAAGAAAAAAAAAAAAAAATCTTGACTAAAACTTGGCATACTGAGCGCTCAGGAAAGAGATGCTTTTTCTTCCTTTTACCTGTCTAAACAGTGAATGGGGTCACTCCCTTAACAAGCGGGCAGTGTGGAACAAAACCAGGAATTTCTCTGTCTCGAGACTGTTCCTGAGCAGGAAGCAGCGTTTGTGGCAATAACGCCCGAGCCAGTGGCAGAATTTGCACCGAGCTCTGCCGTGACCAGATCGGCGTTTTCAGGTTCCTCCCGCTTCCAACGCTTCTTTTCCCATTTTTCTCTTTTAAATGCTGCATTTGTGAACTGCCGGTGCAAAGAACAAGCCCAGAGCCCTGCGGTGGTGCCTGCGGGCCGGGCCGCGGCTGGGGCCGAGGCGGGTCCCGGCAGCGGGGCCGCCGCGGTTGGGGGGCCGTTGTGGGACCGAGCCCGGCTCGCAGCGGGGGGTCCTGCACGACGGCCAACGCCTGACGCTTTCGGGGCCGCTCTGCAGAATCACCGCGAGTTCCCATCGCCGCAGGGGGAGGGCGGGAGCGGTGGGTGCGGCGACCCCGCGCAGCACTCGTCTCACACCGGTGCCTTGGCGAATTGAAATCGGATTCGAGTGCGGGCAGGGTGGACGGGACCCTCGCGTTCTCTCCCCCCCCCGCCCCCGGGAAGCCGCCGCCGTCCCCCGCCGCTGCGGGGTGACCGTTACCTGCCGTCATTGTTCCGAGCGCCAGCTCGGCCCGTCCCCCTAGTCCCTTAACCTTTCCATTTACTGCTCTACCTACTCGAATTGCTGCTTTTGCTTCCTTCCTTGGTGACAGAAGA
>JANHGN010000170.1:0-12189 GCA_024605025.1 Megaceryle maxima
CAGACCACATTTGGGGAGGGGGTTGGGGGAGGGTCTCCCCGCGCACCCCTCCCACACGCTGCTCTGGGCGGGTCCCGTCGCGCGCGCACGCCCCTCCCTCTCCGCCCGCCGGCCAATCGCCGCGGGGTCCGCACCAGCCCTTCCTCCCCATTGGCGGAGAGCGCCTGCCTGTCAGGACAACGGCTACTCTTTCCTCCTCACTCGGAGAACGCCACCGATTCACGCCCCTCCCCCCCTAGCCGGGGCGAGCCCGTTCCGACGCGAAGGCGTCCGAGACCCCGCCCGGCGTGCTCACGTCAACAAGGCGTCCCTCGTCTTCGCCGCTTCCGCCCTCCTCCGGGCCAAAGGCCGGCCGCCGTATCCCTCCGCACCACGCGCCCAATGAGTCCGGCAGGCCGCCGACGCCACCGCGGCCGATCCCCACAGCCCGAGCCCCTCCCTGCCGCCCTGGCCCGCCCCCTTCCCCTCCGCCGCCCGCCCCGCCTCCGCCCCCGCAGCCAATCGTTGCCCGCTCCCGCTTCGCAGCCAATAGGAATTCGGCGGCCGGCCGAGGAGGGCCAGCGAATCAGGAGGCCGAGAGCGGGGCAGTTGCTATGCGGACGGGCAGAGGGCCGGTAGGCAGTCGCTAGGGGGCGGTTGCTAGGGCGGCCCAGGCCTGCTCGAGGCTTCTGGGAGGCCGGGCTGGGCCGGGTCCCCCGCAGAGGTCACGGTGGGAGGGCCCACCCGAGCCTCGCCCCGCCCGCACCCCGCCTCCACGCCCCCAGAGACGCCCGCCGCGGGTGGGCGCAGCGCCCAGGCGTCACACGGTCAAGGACAGGCCAGGGCTCCGCCGGGTTCTTGGTCCTGTCTTCGGGGGAGAGGCCAGGAAGTAGCGGCCGGGTGTGGACAGGAGCCTCGCCAGCCCGCGCAGCAGCCATTTGCTGTCTTATAGGGCAGGCGGCAGCGGTAGTGCCGGTGCAGCGGCCTGCGGCTCGCGCCGAGCAGCCGGCGGAGGCGGCAGGCCCTGGGGCCGGTGGCACGGGGATCCTGGGTGCCTACACACCGCCCGCGGGGCGCCCGGAGCTAGTGCAGCCTGGTCGTGCAGGCGCCGACTCGGAACCGCTGGGCATTAATCCTGTGTAAATGGGTGCTCTTGTGAGCTAATGGTTTTCGGGCACTGGCTGGTGACACGCAATAGGCATGTGCCCATTGAATGTATTAACCAAGCTAATTATACTCTTACAATTTCTGTGTGTAAGCAAAGCCAAAGTAGAATTTGATACTCTGCTAACATCTGGCAGCAAACACAACCTGGAGCTGGGCTGGTGCCAGGGAGCTCTGCCAGCAGAGACCAGTCAGCTGGAACATGGAAAAGTGGCCCCATGGCCAGTGTACACTGTCGATGATCCACTGTGGCGGTGTTGGGGCTTGTGAGCTGACGGTACAGCTTCAGCAGCAAATGCTTTCAAGTATGGGCAAGGCTGAATGCTTGACAGAGCCCGTCTAGGGATACTGACCCCTTTGCTTGGGCTGGCAGCAATTTTCACAGATCATGTTGTGCTAAAACGCTTTTCAAATGTTTAAGTGCCAACGGGCAACCTTGAAAGTAAGCACAACCCACCCAAAAGCGCTTGTAACCATCCTCAAAGACTATGCTTGGTCCCGCATGCCTAAGTAAAACCTTAATTGCACTGTTTGTTCTTTTTTTTTCTTTTTTTTTTTTTTCTTCTTCTTCTGATATGTATTTCCTTTGATATCACGCTATGGGCAAGCAGCAGCCTCTGAAGTTTTACTAAAAATACAAAACCCACAGATTTTCTGCGGTCCGCTGCCTCTCTGGCCAGCTCAGATTCCAAATTGCCAGGTAACTGGACCAGAACCCCAGCGTGGATAAAAATCACAACAAGCACAACACTCAGCCTCCTGTAGATGGAAGGATGAACACAAGACAACCATCAGAGAAAAGTTCTGAGACAAACTCTGCATTTCTGGCCTTTCTGGTGACCTGGAAGCTGCACTTACTATCCATTAGTCAAGAAAGACCAACTTGCTAATATCGGGAGACAGTGTTTTTATGATGACAAACGGTAAAGCGTTGCTGTGAGCAGAAATGTGTGGGCAGGAAAGCTTGATGCCATGTCATTGTTACTGTGGATGGAGATTACATATTAAAACTGGCAAAAGGGCAACAATGACCTTTTAATTGGAGGGATCAGATTTTTCCTGCTCTTATAAATTAATCAGGTCAGAAAAGGGAAAAAAAAAAAAAAAAAAAAAAAGAAAAAATCTTAAGTGTGAAACTTTACAAATGAAAATGGCAACATTTTCGAGACGAAGAAATGTTAGGACGGGGGGGGGGGAGTTGCCAAGCTACTGCACAGCATAAGCTCAGATTTGTTCAGTGGTGCAGCTGTTTCTTTTCCTTATTTATCAACTATTTTTCCCTTGAAAAACAGAATCTAAACTGATGGAACGCCAAAGGGCAAGTGCTTGAGTGGGATGTTATTTGGACTAAAGCATCTTTAAATGTCCCTTCCAATCCAAACCATTCTATGATCCTATATCTTAGCATCACTAGGAAACAAGCCAAACCTAGGCAGGGCCTACGCAGCTCTCTTGCTACAGGTATCAATGGAATTAATAAAAAGAAGGAAAATAAAAAAGAGCACGAGAGTGCCTCATTGCTCAGGAATTCACCTTTGACTAGCTGCCATTTACCTGCTGTTCCACCTGCCAGACCGTGCCCTTTGCAAAGCTGCTTATCTGAGACTGCATTAGGGATACCTGGTACAATTAAGGAATGGAAAGTTTTCAGTAGGGGGGAAAAAAAAAAAAAAAAAAGTCAGCAGAAAATACTTGGTGCCATTACTCAGTGTGAGCAGTGGTTGGTCTGTCAGAGAGACTCCAAAGGAAAGAGGCCAAACGCCACCTCACAGCACTGTCTTGGGACCATTCCCTTCAGATCGGGAGCATAGTGTGGCACTGTGAAGGCAGGCTGCTGACTCCAGAGGGAGGGGGAAGTCTCAAACTGGTATCAAATAAGATGGAGGGGAAAAAAAAAAAAAAAAAAAGCCAATTAGGATAAATCCTTTTTGGCCAGGAAAAGCTGAGCATTGCAGCCTCGGCACAGAAGTGCCAGGCCTTGGGAAGAAGCAGTGTGGCTCTGCCTGGAGCATGGCACGAGGCATGGCGCTGGCTCCAAGGGCAGAGCAGTTTAGTCTCCCTGCCTGCCCACTACACGTGGTTAGTCTTTTTTTGTTCCCCCTTTATTTTGTGAGATATGTGGAGATAAAGGGAAATGAATGTTAAGGGCTTTTCAACTGGTATGGCTCCATTCCCTTTGGAGTGGCATTGTGCGTGAGGAGGCGGGGGCAGTGGGACTTCCCGCACAGGCTGCAGCCACCTTTGCTGCTCTCTCACCTGGCTGTCCCCTGTGGGCCTGTCCAACTGCCCAGGTAGCACATCTGCATGCTTTGGGGGACTCCTGGCCCTCTGTGTACTGAGCCTGCAGTGCATACCCAGCGATAGCCATGCTGCAGAGCCCTGGGCACAGTCAGTGTGCCATTTTTCCCAGTGTGGTCCGTGCTGAGACGCTTGTTCTCGCTCTCCCCGCCTCCTCCTGTTTCTACTTGGTCCGTAAACAAATGCACCGACCCCCCCGATAACGGTCACTCTGTGCTTTAGACATACGGGCTGGCAGAGAAGCAGAGCCTGCAGAGTCAGTGAACTGGGAGCATGTGTTCCCTCATGTTTTTCCTGGACTGGTTGTAAAGGGTTTGGGCTAAGAACCAAGACACCGGATGGAAGGGTTGAGACCCCATCCCTGGAGACATTCAAGGTGGGGGAGCTTGACAGAGCTCTGAGCAACCTGCTTTAGTTGAGGATGTCCCTGCTCTCAGCAGGGGGGTTGGACTGGATGACCTCTAGAGGTCCCTCCCAACCCAGACATTTCTATGTTTCTAAGGGGAAGCCTCAAGTGTTCTTGGACAAGGAGAAAGAAGGTACTTGCATGTGTGGTTGTTCTTGTGCATGTGTGCAAGTGTTCTGGCAACTACTGTTTTTGTTGAGAGCGGATCGCTGCATTCAAAGCCACGCGTGGACTAAAGGTTCATGGTGTGCACGTGACGGTGCCTGATGAGTGCTCAGAAAGTGGCACATCTCTGTAGCGAAAGCATTGTCACCAGCTGTAGTTTAGTGGCACAGCCAAAGCGCTCTTGCTGCAGCGCAGGCAGGTGTCTGTTGCCTGCTTCCCAGCGTGGCTGGCTTCCTAAAGTGCAATGGTTAGCACGGTGTCCTTCCTCCCAAAACTCACCCACGTATGAGCAGGTGCTTGCTTGGCTGTGTAGCTCTGCCATCCTGGGCCCTGGAAGCGCTGCAAAGCAGTGTCTTGATGCCAGCGGTCTTGGCATGTACCTGTGCACACATCTACACACCTGTGCTGCTGCACCAGGGCAAGACCTTGCTTTGCCCTCAGATCTGCATCCCCGAGCGGGGCTGCCCAACAGCAGAGCCAGGGAAAGGCTCCACCAGCCTTAGGTCACCCCAGCAGTGAAGCACTGAGGTAGCAACCAGCTGGGTAAGGGGGAAACACCGTTTTGCATCTGGCACCTACTCAGTCGCTGGTCTGGCCTGGGAAGAAATGCCACATGTGGCTGAGCTCCAGCAAAGTCAATGAGGAGTCAGCGAGAAGGTACCCACAGTCACATCTGGGAAAAGCTCATCAGTCTGCCTGCCGCATGTTCCCACCCGTCACGCACATGCTGGCCGGGGCAGATTTGGCTTCCTCGGGAAGGACGGGCCATGAGACCATGGCCCATGTGGTTCTGTCCCTTGTACCGGCCGTTCCCTTGCGTGCTTGTGCCGTTTGCAAGCGCTTCTCTCTCTAGAAGCAGGTGCTGACCCAAGGGGTTGCAGTTCACACGTAGCCAGGGCTGGCTGGCTCACGCAAAGCTTGCACAGCCACATGCCTCGGTGGAGGTTTCACGCCTGAACATACTCAGGTGCTGCTCTGCAGAAGGGGCCAGGTGATGGTTTTACTGCTGAGCAGTAACTCTGCACGCACAACTGTGCTCAGCGCTGCAGAACAGCATTACTGCAGCATCTCGGGAGGCTGCCAATATCTCAGCCTCATCCAGCGCTGATACCTCTATCAAACCCACCACCACTGATCCCTCTCTCTCCTGCAAACCCACAAGCAAAGTCCAGACCGGTCCTGAAAGAAGCATGCTGGCGGGGAACGTGGTGCAGGTAAAATGTGCTTCCAGACAAGCTCAGCATCACCTCAGGGCTCCATCCTGAAGTCCTCTGAGGATTAGTAACTGGCACTAAAGCTGGGGGGGGAGGGCAGGTCTCAGGACAGAGTGACCCCTGGAACAGCTTGGGCAGAAAGTGGCTACTGGCTTCCTCCTGCTGGTAATGATCCACCTTTTGGGAAGTGGAGGGGGCCCAGAGAGGGCCGTGGCTGCAGATGCAGACTTGGCAGGAGCAATTCTTGGAGGTGCCGAGGACTGAGGACTCTTGGTGCACCCTGGTACAGCTGCAGGTAGACAGGAGGTGAGCACACGCACGCACAAAGGGGCCGGTCACAGAGGGTATCCAAGGTCTCTGCTGGCACAGAATCGCTGCGGGAAGCGTGGGGCTCTCGTGGCTGCCATGTGCCTGTGGGGAAAGAACTCCTCTGGCCACAGGCTGGGAAGCATGTCTATCACCAAAGGACTATGGCCTCTGCTTATAGTTGAAGAAACAGACAGCAAAGCCAGCTTGTATGAAACCCGATTATTCAAATTTATTAACATCAAGAATTATGCAATGATGCTGTAGTGTTTTTTTTTGGGGGGGGTTTTTTATTATTATTTTTTTTTTTTTTTATTTTTTTATTTTTTTTATTAACAAATAGAAAACAGACTGTATACAACAGTGACCCCTACAGCACTATGCATCCACAAGGTAAAAATGAATGTGTCCTCCAACATTACCAACCCTGAATTGCTGATTTCAACATAGCTTGGATTCTTAACTTGGAATACATGTGATAATACAATTAGATACCCTTCCACCACCTTTATTCATAACTCTATGCACTCGAAAGAGGGCTGTTCACTCCCTGTCTTTAGTGCAAGCGTGATATAATAAGGAGTATTCATATATAGTACCATTAAATTAAGTCCAGTAGTCTTGCCACATTGGTTCATTAGAACGTCCTGAAGTAGCGGAAAGTACAATATTCTAGTGACTTTTAACATTTGCAGATAGCAGAAATTATAGATACACCCAGCCTCTGAAGCCACATGTACTCCCCTCCCCTTCCCTGCAGTACCCTACTTTCCAAAGAGGGCTGGCCTGGCTCCACTCTGGGGACGGCTGGGCTTGTGCTCCTTGCCTTTGTAAATGCTCCGATGTACTTTACCGGCGAGAGGTGACGGAACGGAGCTCGCACGCACGGAACCGTGTGATTAACAAAAAGGGCCATGTCTCGCTCTTTCCATCCCTTTCCCAAGGAAGTGTGGGACCCGCTCCCGCTCCCTTCCCAGCGAGAGACACAGAAAGAGGCTCCAAAGCCTGGAGCCTGGGATTTCAGGTCTCTCACAAACAAGGTAATGACATCTCATGTCGTATTGGGATCTGCCAATACACATGGTCACTTGATTGGTTTAACACACATCGTAGTAGGACTGAATGGTTTCCAGCTGACAAAGGGGACCACTTCTCCAGTGATCCCACATGCCCGTCCGAACCCAAACTTACTAAGGAAATAATGGGGGGGGGGGGGGCGCCCAAAAATAATTGTTAGCTTAGGTCCAGTTCCATGAAATTTCATATTCTACAGGGGATTAAAAAGCAGCCTATAGGAAATGGAGCCGGGCAGGAACCACAAGCCAGCTGCTGCAAATTACCAAGGAAGCTGCACTAAAATGGGCAGAACCAGCAGTGACTGGGCTGAAATAAACACGGGGCAGTAAAAATGTAAAAGCAAAAGGAAATTAAAAAAACCCCACCCAACTCCCAAAGGTTTGGCGGGTCCAGTTCTGCCTGGGCAAAACATTAAGACTTGCAAAAAATAAAAAATAAAGAGAGAGGAGATTATAAAAAACACTAGTAACTATTTTACATGTTTTAAAAAAAGATCCCATTCCACCCACCTAAAGCCTCGCTGTGAAATGCAGTCGCGTGAGAGAGGGCAAGAGATGCACATGAGCAGAAATTCAGCCAGAGACTGGAAATGCCTTTGGAGTCAGATTCCCTCATTTGGCGCTGGGGCAAAGTTTCTAAATGCTGTGGTCAAAATTGGTTGGTGTAGAGGTCTGCTGCCTGGGCAGCACCTCTATCTGTACAGAAGGACTGAGGAATGGGCGGCTCTGGCTCAGAGGGACCCATCTCCACTCCTAGACATCCCCACCGCGACTGGAGGAAAGCACTAGTTACGTTGCATAGTGGTCGAAGCTGCCGAGATACTCCAGTGCCGCTCTGTAGCACAGCTGGTACTGGTCCTGCAAGGCAGCAGGGGGGGGGAAGTGTGAGAAGCGGGGACCTTAGCACAGAAGGCAGCAGAGCTGCACATCCAGAGATGCCAGCCACCCTCCCTTCTACAGATCTCTCACTGCCCCAGGGACACTCACCTCTGTCTGCACCATGGCTGGCCGCTGTGTCCGCAAGGTCTTCACGGTCTGGAACATGTCCACCACCCCCTCGTAGCGCATCCTCTCCAGCACGATGCTGAGTGTGATGAACACGCCTGTGCGCCCGACTCCAGCACTGCGTGGAGAGAGCAAAAGGTGCTGTTAGAGACCCACCAGCCCCAGAGAGGCTCTGCAGAGCTCCTACGAGCGGTGCAAGCGTCCTCAGTTCATGCAGCACAGGGACACCGCCAGTCAGAGGTGCCCCCTCAGCCCCATGGGCTAAGCAGCCCTCTGGGCTAAGCTGCTGTGGCACCCTGCCTCGCCCACGGACTCTTCCAAGGACCTACAAATCTGTACCACCAGACCACTAAGTTAATCTAATCACCTGGCAGAAAGGATGCCAATGGCACCTGCAGATGTTGCTTCCCCCTGCCAATGGTATGCAGGAGAGGCACCAAGTGCAGAGGAGCTGTGAGCTACCCCAGTAAGCGAGGTAGAGGACATTTCCGAAGGCTGACGAAGGCAGAGGTGGATGGTGATCTGTCCCTACTTACCTGCAGTGCACCGTGATGGGCCCATCTTGCCCAAACTGCTCCTTGGTCTTGTGCACCTGCCCGATGAAGTCAATGAAGCCCTCTCCTGTCTTTGGCACTCCCTGCTCAGGCCAGTCTGTGAACTGGAACTGGCGGATGGTCCGTGACTGGCCATCCTATGGGGACAGGAGTGTTAGATGCGACCTGTGGGCAAGGGGTTGATCTCGCTCCCCTCAGAACTGGTGCTGCTGACGTGCTCTCAGACACCCTGGCCCAGGCCAGGTGAAAGGATGCACAGGCCATGGATGAACCCAGGAAGACATTTTGCTGAGCATTTGGGAACTTCCTCTGCTCTCCCATGTTCATACCAAAATGGCTGGCTGCGCTGAGCAGGGCCTTGGGCCCCTGCAGGGTCTCTTTCATCACTGCACAAGTCCTGTTTGGGGCCCTGCTCCACCCCAGGACCTCATTTACTGTCACACACGGGGGTCCTGCACCCGGTCAGATGCTGCACAGATAATTCCAGGTGCAGGGAAGACTGTGTTAAACACCTGCCCGAGTAAGCAGCACAGGCAAGGCAGGGTCTGGTGCTGACAGAGATCACCGAGCTGCTCACCAGGGCTGACACACCTTGCAAGGAAGGAACTTGCGGCGAGAGGAGGTGGAAGGCAGCAGCCTTTTCTGCGTGCAGTGCAAGGCAACACCTTACTTTCTGGTTCCCCTGGGAGCGCTGCATGCTCCCTTCGCTGGCCTGGGCAGGGCAGAGGTGGCGCAGAGGCACAGGAAGCAGAGGAGCTGGAGAGCCAGCAGCTGTACTCACCCTGGCATCCGTCACCTTGAACTCCCGGAGGATGTACTGTGGCATGTTGTACTCTGCCATGGGGTCCACTACAAAATACTGGTACCGGGCAGAGCGCTCTGCGGGCCAGTACTGATGGCACTTCTCCTGTGGATGAGGACCACGGTGAGACATCAGCACCAACAAGCTGTTGCTTCTCCCTCCCCCTCCCTGGGAGCATATGTGGCTGTAGGGCCACAGGACTAGCCACAGGACATGACAGTGGGAGACTGGCCCAGAGTAGCTTGTGCTGGGGACAGACTGAGGAGAGTGGAGAGGCTGTGCCCACAGACAGCAGCCACACTGCCCCCTTTTACCCCCCAGCAGGATTCGTACCCGGCCCATCTCACGTAGCTTTGTCAACATCACCACGATGGTGGAGTTGTGCTCCCAGAGCATCCGCCAGAAATCCTCTGTGGTCTCGGCCAGTGGTCCCTGCGTAGCAATGTAGGCCTTCTGCTGCCTGTGACAAACATAACGGTGCTCAGACCAGCTCCTGGGAGGTGGGAAGCTGCTGCTCCTGGGAGCTGGTGGGCTGGGAGAGCTGGAGGCAGGGGCCCTGTGCAGCAGGAAACAGGGCTGACAATGCAGCTGCAAGAGGCAGGTCTCTAGAACTAGCCCTGGATTCTGGGGGAGGGCTGAATCTGCCCAGTCGCATCCTCTAAGTTCTCCACACAGATGCAGTGAGCACCACTGGGTGCAGGATTCAGAAAGGCTGCTACTTCTTGCTGGGGTGACAGTGTCCCCAGCCCAGACTCTTGCTGCTGCTTGTCCCCAGCACTGCTGCACTGAGAGCCTTCTCAGCACCCAGGCCCACATGAGCGGGCTGCCAGCACCCATCTGGGCTGGAAAGGGAGGCTGCGCTTGGGGATGATCCCAGCAGCACTGGTGGGTTCCTGCATTCATACCCTCTGCAGCACCCACTGTCCCTCCCACTGCATGGGAACACAGAGAGCAACTGAACTGAGTCACCTGGACCATGCTAATAAAAGTGGCAGTATGGAAAACACATATATTATTTTGTCAGTTTTTCTGAAGTTTCCAAATTTGTCCTCGGTTCCACTGTGGACCAGCGCATCTCTCAGAATGTCCTGTGGGAAAGCAGATCTTGACCTGCCCCAGCCTGGACCCCACTCTCAAGTAAGCACCCTCGGTACTTTCGAGTCGGAGAAGGGCCAGCTCTGCAGCACGTTGGTTCTTTGGCCTGCCGGGCACCCAGGCTGGCACATGTCGCCTGCAAAAGATGGGCAGCGGGGACACGGTGTCGCTTCACCACGGTGGGGCGCCGGAGCTCGCAGGACTCGGGGCGGCAGCCTCCCCTCCGCATTTCAGCTCCCCGCATGTGCTAAAAATTAATGAATGTACTGCAGGACATCCGTAATGTGCAGGGGCTGCTTCAAGGTGGATTTATAAGACATCATAAAAGTCAAGGAGTGGGGGTGTGGAACGAAACAAAAGAGCTAATAAAGATGCAGCATCAGTGATGTCTGCATGAACTTAAGCCAACTGATCTCTGTCCATAATACTGGGAAGATACTGCTCAGTTCAAGGGAAAGGACTGGAAGAGAGAACAGCGCTCTTTGGGGATGCGGTAGGTAGGTAGCATATGAAATGGTGCTGCCTGCTGTGCTTGCAGCCCTCCCTCTGCACCATCACCAAGGAGCAAAGCCAAGCTGGAAGGGGACCAAGCCTCATCCATTGCTGTATCCCTCACTCCTGTGCTGGGTGACACTACTGTGATGGTGCACAGAGAGATGACAGGAAAGAGCCTTGTATGTGCATCGCTGGGATTTGGTCTGGATTATTGTCCAGGGACTGGCTGAGAAGGAGATATGACCACCGGGCTGTTTCCCTGCATTCTCCTCTCCTCGCACATAGCACCTGAGAATACTACACCGGCAGTTACATGCCGAACCCTAAGTATTATTGCCCCACTAGATCTCAGTTTGTGCTTTCTAGAAGGTATCCTGGGGAGCAGAACCTGGTTATGGACTCCCCAGTGTTCAGCACCAGCCCTGCCTGAGGATCCACAGACTACACCCAAAATCAAGACAGGGGATCACGAGCCCTGGGCTGCTGCCTGGATCAGTCATGCAGCGCAAGCACACTTCTACCTCTGGTTGCCACAGCTAGTGAGCTGGGGCAGGTTCGCATTAGATGCTGCAGATAGAAAACACATGCCAGAGATGCCTACCAGCAGATCCCATCAACCTCCACAGGAGGCAGCACAGCCTCCCACCCCAGCCACGCGGGCACCTGCCTAAGCAATACAAGCCAGCTTGGCAGTGCCCACTCGCTTGCAGTCTTCACATACTGTAACTATAGGCAACCGGAGCGTTTGAGAAGATGGAAACACAACGAAGTGATCCCAGCCCACCTCTAGGCAGCGAGGACCAGTCCCTGGGGAAAAGAAGGCAGCTGGGCCCAGATTCCCAAAGCAGGCAGAGCAGGCCGACCCAGGCACCTAAGGTGGCCCTTACCTGTACCCATCTATGAAGCTGGCATTGATGTAATCGGAGCCCTCGACACCCCGGATGGGCTGCAGACAGACTCTTGTCAGCTCGTATGGCATGATGTTCACGAGACGGTTCTTGAATTTGTTGCACGGGAGGTTGGCACTGATGAAACGTGAGGTATGTGCTTTAGAGTTGGCCAGCAGCTGAAAGAGGAGGGGACACGTCAGAGCCTTACTGGGGATGCAGCAGTCTGGGGGCAAAATCAAGACCCTAGCAGAAGGGTGGGCAGGAGTCCCTCTCGCAAGCAGTCACATTCCCTCCTCTGACAGAGGGCCAGGTGCTGAGGACCAGGCCTTTCCAGACCAGATGAAGGGCTCTGCCACCATATTATGTGGAGGTTGCATCTGGCTGCTCTATTTCACAGTAACCAGTCTGTTTTTCATCACTGTGTTGGCCCCTCTGCTGTGGCATCGCACACCAAGGTACAACTGCTGGCTTTTGGTGCATGGCTGTAGATGACAGCAGGAGGAAGAGCCTGCACTGACCCGCTGGCACAGCCCTAAAGCTCCATGTAGTGAAGCGGAGACCTACAGGAGCGCTCTGACCCAAAAAGGGCCAGGACATAGAGCTGTGTACCTCGCTGAACCAGAGACATGCGCTTGGTGATGTCAGGGAAGGAAAGCCTTCCATCTTCCAACAATGTCTTGCTATTTACTTCTCACTCCAGAAAAAAAAAAAAAAAAAAAACCACCACAAAAACCCCCCCC
>JANHGN010000171.1:0-25002 GCA_024605025.1 Megaceryle maxima
CTGTTGTAGTCTTACTCTAAAATGTGGAAATTGGAACACTTTCCTCACACGCTTGTGTTCAGATATTTACTCTGGCCCCCCCCCCTTCTTTAATATACATCCTCCACAACACATCCCTAAGACTCTGTTTAATATAAACCAAGCTAAATGATTCCATCACTTGGGCATAACGGCCACCACCAGTATGTCAGGAGATGCTGACTAAGGAACTATGGTCCCTAGCAGTCCTCTATCCAACTGGTTCAAGCTCTGGGCACATACCTGCATGTGTATATTTAGAACCATTAGCCAGTCTTTTAGAGTTGTTTTTATTACTACATCCATTTATAATCTACCTCCTCAGACACCTGCATTTCAACAAGGCTCAAGTGAGTACATTTAGAGGACTATAATAGAAATTCACCAGGCAGTGTTAAACTTTCATGTAAGTTCTGTATCTCTCACTGACTGAGGTTAAGGAGGGACATAAATTCAGCATTCAGCTTATGAATGGAACTCTGAAATCCTCAAGTCTGCTTTCCTGGAAGCATGTCAGCAACTGCCACGAAGCTCTGAGTGTTTCAATAGCATGAAGAGACAGGAAGGGAACAGAGGAGAAGTTAAGCCAAGCCTTTACCTTGGTTCTTTGGAAAACAGCCTTAGGGTCTAGAGTCTTGGTCTTTCCAGGATTGTTCTTATTTGTTTTAATCCAACAAATGTCCTCACATCTTCTGTAACCCCATTTACGTAGACACTAAATATCATAGACAGATAAAACAGTTCACATTACAGCAAAAACTTAAGTAACCTATACTGAACACTCATAGGTACTTCACTTCTCTTAAAGCACAGCTGGAAGAGAAATTTATCACAGATGAATGCAACAGTTGACTGTCAGGACTGTATTATGTTTTACTAAGCTGCACAGCTACATCCCACAATAAATTAAGAAAAAGAAAACAAAGAGGCTTATGTGCACATTGACCTATCTACATACCCCCTTTTTTTTTTTTTTTAATATGTAACCCTGCACAGATTTTCACCTCGTGACACAAATTGATTCGAAATCAGTCTGACAGCTATCAGCTGTTTTGGCCCTCTCTCCACCAATACCTGCATTTTGGTACTTTTCCCCATCAATGTAAAATTCAATGAACAGGAAGATAAACAGCCAAAAGCCTTTGCTACCATTTTGTTTTTTTCCTGTATCTGTGAAAACCAAACCAAACCAAACCCCACATTTACGTGACTTCTTAAATCTTTACCTCCTCTAAGTATAGTCTTGGAAAGGGAGGAAATCAGGCATTAAGGACTCGAGCTCTTTCAGCTATGGCTGCGTTGAAGAACTGTCCAGCTACTACAAATATGTCTTATGATCAAAACTAATCTGAAATAGCTACTATAACCAACCTCAGAATAAAAAGCTGCTCAAGCAAACAGAGAGCACATTGTCCTTTACCAAAATGCCATATTCTTTTAATAAAGCACTGCTCAAGTGAGGCAAAGACTGTTTCAGCACAAGATCCACCATCCCCAATGCAAGAAGTGCTACCCTGGCATGTCAGGCTCAGCAAGACAAACTCAAAGATCTTACAGGGAAGCAGAACTTCACAGAGCTCACTAAGAGTAAACCTACTAACTCCAGGCGTCTTCTGAAAGTAAGCAGTGCTACGTACCCAATTTTATCTTAATATATGAAACAGTAGCACCCTTCTACTAGCGTGAATATTTCTGGCAGAAAGCTATGAAGGCTTCTGTTTAAAAGAAAAGTAACATTGTAAATGCACAAATGTGGCCACCTGCTCCTATGGCAACACACAGACATCAAAAAGACGACAGCAGGGCAGCTTTCTAGACCCTATAGAATTATGCTTCCTTACACAGTCACAGCAAGCAATCTTGAAAACAACACAAGTGCCTGAACAGTTAACATCAATTACATTTATTTAATCCACTTAAAATTATCTATCTGCTAGCACAGTAACAAAACACCTCTCAGCAATTCCAGTTGAGAATTCTATACAGAAAAAGTCAATGATAAAAATAAACTCTTAAGCCTGTGCTTATAAATTGAATTAAAACATCATCTTACCACTCGGCCAAGATCCAGACCCTCGCCTGAACCGCACCACAGAAACACAAATGACCTTGGGGCTGCAATTTCTTCAATTTCCAATTTCATGATCTAATAATAGTGATAGTAATAAAAGTGTTTCTGAATTAAATACAAAGCACCAATTATTTCAGAAAGAATGCTTAATAAGTGTGAAGCATTATCAGAGAAGCCACTGGGAAGCACTTTAAAGATGTCAGTCCGTATACCATTCACAGCCATCCTCTTCAAGCTCTTTTCCAGAGAAGTTACCTCATCGTTACCCAGTGCATGTTTTTGACATTGCTTATGACCAGTTTAATTAATTCTCTTTAATGGAAACTTGATCTGTACAGAAAATTCTAGACTTAAGAGACTTAACCACAACCCATGTTATTCTCCCCTCCCCCCAAAATCTGGCCTAGCAAAAAGACTTCGTAACAAAGCAGTAGTGCTCTGTTTCTTTTCAGCCATGGAGTTACTTATGTGAAGCTTGTGAAGACATATTTAAAAAAAACCAAACTCAGTCAATTCCTGTTACTACAAAGGAAAGACATTCTCTCCATTTTCACTTCCAGGAAAGAGGAAGCAAGAATTTATCAGGACAGTGGTTCAACAATGACAAATGAGTTAAGACTCAGGATGAACTAACTTCAGATGCAAAGCATCTGCTACTCATTACAAGTTGAAAAGATTCATCTGTAACTGGCTGACACATCCAATCAAGCTTCCCTCTGTGCCACTGTGAAGAAAAATAATGCAGCAGAAGCCATTCTAAAAGGATGTAACTAACTCCCAGCTCAGATAAGAGCAGGACTCCTGCCTCCAGCACTTGGGAGTTTTGCTGCTAGGATAGAATGTTTCCCCCCTGCCCCGCCAACACTGCCAGGCTCACAGAGAATGAATATTTAAGTCATTAAACTCCTCAAAAAAAACCAAACCACCCCAAAAAAAACCCCCAAAAAACACCAACCAAAAAAAACCCAAACAAAACCAAACCATACCCCATTTTTTCTTAAAACACACCTCTAAAACATTTTCATAAATGAAACCCTCAAATTATTTTCTTACACATATTTAAGGAATCCTTTTCACATCAACAGAAATACTTACATCATCCCAGGTCCAGCATTTTTCATTGGCAGTAATGCCAGTCTCTCGGTAGTATTCTTCCAGTGGTGGTTCCAGGAGGATCACATCAAATTTGGACTTCAGTTCCCGAATATCAAAAGCTTCCAAGTCAGCTTGTAAGTACCTGTTTCAAGAAGATGACAGACTGCTTGGACAAGTTGTAACAGTGGTTTGAAACTTCTCTTCCACACAGCGTTTCTGCGTAGCGGGTTAAGAGCAGGCTCTCCGTGTAGTTCACCTAGCTCAAATGCACTAAATCCAGAGGAGATGCACACCAGTCTCCCTTAGCCTAGGCTGGATGTTGTTGCATTAGATTTTCTTTAAAATAGTCTCTCAGTAAACAGTTTTTAGGTCTCTTAATTTAGCAAGCAGGAAACAGACGCTGTACAAGAGTATTTAGTACAGAATCACTGAACTTTCTATACACCCACGGACTATATAGGAGAAAAGAGCAACATTTGAGGCAAACACTCACTGCCTAGCTAACAGGCACTTGCTTCACTTTGGGAAAGGAGCATTTTTTTAGAATTGCCATTTATTACATGTTAATTTCAGAATCTTCTGAAATAATCTTAAATGTAGAGAATCAAAAGCATAATACACACGCACACCAATTTTATTAAATACACACTCAAACACGCTCCCACAAATGGCCTCCACACCTGCCCACCACTCACTGGTTTATCACCAAAAAAATTCCACAGTCCTCCCCTCAATAACTTTAACCTCAAAAAAAAGCTGATTATCAGACCACCACCTCCCCCTTGCTAAGAAAGGGTCTGGAAGGGATTATTATTCCGTAAGTCTATTTGGTGTTACCAGAAGGTAGCATTTTATTACTATTTTTCCCCTCTTTTGTGCTGTAAGGCTAAAGATGCCAAAATGCATCTAACTTCAAAACAGCAAGTTGAGTTTTGCAGTTTGTATCCCAGTTCTTCAGACAACTCTTTCAGAGTTACTCGTGGCTATCATGAAATAATGCTATTTTACTCAGTACAGATTAGGACTGCAGTATATTGAAAGCAATTAGGTTCACATTTAGATAGGTTCAAGCTCCTGGGAGTAACACGCTGCATGCTTATACTGCATCTAATGTTCAGCAAACACTCAGAGGTAATTCAAAGTTAATAGGACCAATCACTTTCAAGCAGCCTAAACTTTTTAGCCTTGAACTACAAAGTGACATCTAATTAATGGGTACTAAAGTAACAGCTAAACATTATTCGGAAGAAAAAAAAAGTTAAAAGAACAACTAGGGTTATATTAAGAGGCAAATTTTTTAAGGCTTTTCTTGTTGTTGTAAACTGCATGATATAATGAGATTCACGATCATGTTATTCTTTTAGTTCCCAAATCAAAGCCTTCAGCCGAATCAGTTGAGAGCTCAGTCTTAAAAATAAAAAAAATCAAAAGCTTGAGATACCATAAATAATCACACACTAGCAGGAAAATCTGGTTTATATACTATATTAAGCTTCTAGATCAAATTAACAAAGCCAAACTGATATTATTCTTCTGAAGTTTCAATTGATTACTTTGTATATACAAACAGAAATAGAAAATGTAAATTCTGAGCAGGTGCTAAAGATTTGCAAAGCAGACAGCTAACTTCAAACAGGTCTGGAAAAGAAAGGTGTTTTCCACAAGAACACTTACATGGGAGGAGTGTTAGATTTAGATATCAGCTCATCCTTCAATCTGATGAGCTCTCTAAGTTTTGGATATTCTTCAAACCTATCTGCTAAGCCTAAGAAGAAGAAAACATGAAGTTAACAACTACTTAGAGAGTAAATCTTCATCAATCAAGCATTGTCCAGTACCCTGAATAGGTCCAAATATTAATACTTAGCCTCAGTTTTTTGTTAGAACAAACCAAACCCTGCAAAGCAGTTTTTTGTTCAGTACTTCACAAAAGCCTCCTACCACCACCCAGTTAATTACAGCTGTTACTGAATGCACTGTCTATGCTCTAATCTCCTCTAGAGCACTACAGTGATAGGCATTCACAACTCCTGTTATCCAAACTAAAAGTGCCAGAATGATTATGAAGTTATTTTGTTATCACTCCATACATAAATTTATATTAAGATAGTAACATTTACTTACAGAATACTCTTATTTAACTTTTGAAGACTATTTCTAAAGGCAGCAGGTGGAGTGGGGCTGGTTCCCTCAGGCAACTCATACAGTGAGATTTGGTACTCTGGCATCAGTCCCGAAGATTTAAATACATATCCATTCCTTTACTGGTTTTCTAGACTTAGCTTTATGGTGTTGATGTTCAAACTTTTTAGATGTACAAAGTGCAAGAGAGAGCGCTAACCAGATTTTCTGCTGCAAACTTTAAGGGGGGCAGAGAGGGGGAACTTTTCAGTATATTAAACTCCCCCTTCAAAAAAGTAGAGATGCTATGTTTGTTATTGCTAGCAGTAGGCTCAGCACAAACCAAATCGGTACCATTCCTGCCTCCCAAACAGTACTGGCTCAACTATAGTAGCTGTTATTTACAAACCTTCACATTCATTTAAATTTACAACTTTAAATGGTTCTAAACCACAGGGGACAAAAGAGTCCCAACCAAACCCACCACCTCCACAACCATTTGCAACTTCTGAACTCCCACCCTAGCATCACACTGATAAAAGCGAGGTTTTTAGTTACTAACTTTTGCTCTCTTATTACATGTGCATAGAACACCCAAGTTATTTTCTTTTCCTTAAATACATAACACCTTAAAAATACCACTGTGTTCTTGTGATTTCCACTGCTGTGCTGTTTCCAGACAGTGCAAGTCAAATATTCCTGACCAGCAGAAAAAGAAGCCAGTTATCAGCAGCTAAGCAACAGATATAGAAGAACTTTCAGCTGGGTGCCTTCAGTTGTTTGGCATTTTGTTTAAAACAACCAAACCAAACAAACAAAACACACAGCCACAGCAAAATAATAAAAAAACCAAAACAAACAAATAAAAAACACAAACACAAAACCAAACCAAAACAAAACCCAAACCAAACACACAAAAACACCCCACAAAACAAACCCCTAAACAAAAAAAAACAACCCACACCACCACAGGTCTCTCCCAACAGCAACATCAAGGCACTGTAACAGGGTGTGCTGGAACCACCTAAGCAGAGATTGTCCTGTAGAAAACGTGTGTTAACCAATATGCAACTTGACACACCTCATCTTATAAGAAGACTAACTTCTGCTGACATGTTCGCTTCTATACTAACACTCATAAAACATTCTGTCCTGTACCTTTCCAATTCTTCATGCAGCAGAGAAATGAAGGCCAGCTGTTTCACTGAGTCAAACCAGCCCAGTTTTCATACTAAACATGCAGATGTGTTTCACAGAAGCATTCTCAAAATACAAACTTCCTCAAGAGGCTAACAAAACCTCTTCAGGCTGGCAACTACCAACAGAACACCCTTGCCCTCAATCTTAAACTGATAAAATACAGAGAACAGTTGCAGAAGAGTGGAGGGAGGTTTCCTGTTTTTAAAAAACAAGAAAACCAAACCGCTACCACGCACTCATTGTGAGAAGGAAAAAGGACCAAGCTAGCTTTTCAAAACTAAAGATTAAATTTGGGCCTAAAAAAAGTGAGATTTCAGTAGTGCCTGGTGATGGCTGGATGAACATAAATTTAAATACCATCCTCTAAACTCAATACTACGTTGGGGCTTCTAATGAGCTGTCAGCAGTTAAATAATTTAGCTGGTACCTATCATCCATAGCGTTTACTGACTTAGATTTAAGTATTTTCCATACTTTACATGCTACATGCATTCTTGGCGACAATACAGTCCAGGAAACAGCTGAAGTCTAAAGCCAGTATTCAAACTTTCAAACATTTCAAGATCTGCTCACTAGACTCATCTACTTTCTGTAACCAAAAGAGCTTAGGTTTGGAAAAAATCTTCCTGGCTAAATACTAACAAAAAAACCACAAATGAAACCAAATAATAATAAAAAAACCCACAAAACACACACACACGAAAATCACAAACAAAAAACCCAACAACAAAAAAACCACAAACAAAAAAATTCAAACCAAGAGTAAGAACAGCCTTAGTAATAAACACCTCCTAACTGATCAAAAAATAATTCATATAAATTTATATATTGATATGTATGCACACAGACACAAAACTATGAAGTGTATGTGTATCTACATTTTCCAGCACAGGGAATTTAAAAGGGTAAGAAAAAGAAGTGCTATTGAATAAAACGAGTTATCTTCAAGCAGTTACTGACTATGACATACCAACATCTCTGATGAAGTTCTGGGGTCTGTGTCCTGTATCCACAAAGTGCTGACAGTAATCATTGTGTGGATTTAAGCTCTGAGTACCCTGGAAAACAAGAGTTCAGGGAGAGCAACAGGGAGATAACCGGACATACACACACACACACTACACATTAGTCTGACAAATGACAAACAAATTTTTACTTGTATTCAACATGCTTTTATAAGCTACACTAGTCAAGAGCATGACCATGGTTTTAGTTCAAAATCAGGACCACTATTACCATGGCTCAATGTATTTTATTTGTTCAGATCAATGTAAATACTAGTTAGCCATAGCTTTCAGGGGAAACCTCTGTACTTGTGAATTCCAGCCAATTACCTCACTCTTTAAAGCTGTATTTCAAATACTATCAATTGCAGAAATAGTTTAACACAACTGTGCCAGCTTTGACTAGACTTCTAATTGAAAAAGCAGCTCACCTTAAGAAAGGTACTGGAATCTTTGTAAATCTCTTCTTCATAGGGCAGGTTCTCTTCATCTTGCTGCAGTTCTACCTCATCCTTAGAAATAAAGCAGATACCACAATCACGCAAGGTCACAGTTTCTCTCCTCATTAGGATTCCGCTGCCTAAGGAAAGAAATGGGCTGTCTATAGATATGTCTCCTAAAACAAAAAAAAAAATCAGGAATAGATCCAACTCCAGTTCTAAAGGGGGCTAAAAAAAAATTTTAGAAGTTACCTATTCCTCAAAAGGTCTGCCTCTCATTAATGAGGGCACTGTTACAGGGAAAGGCCTCCGAAAGAAGAATAAACTAAGAAACCCTTCATTTCTAGACCCTAACGGTGCCATGTAGAACTTTTCATTTTTGTCGTCGTCTGTCCGCGTGTCGTGTGTCATCCCCCCCTCCCCAGTTTCACTCCTTGGACTAAAACAAATGATGTATTTTGTTGAAGTTCTTCTGTAGTGGAACCTTTGAACACTTATATCCACTCAATCACCTCTTACGTTCCAACCTTAGGAACCGAAACCATCTTGTCTATATAAATCGGTTAAAGTCCACACCTTGCAGAAGCAGCACATGGTACAAGCCTGTATTTCATTTAGACTGTCCTTAAAAGTAACTTCAAAATTCCCAGAAACCAGGAATTGTATTGCAAATTCCACCAGCCCCCCAGTTAGTGTGTCGCCAACTGTTAGTTTATCAGATTTCTGAAATTCATAGATCTGTCACACTGATGTAAGCTGAACATCCAACATAGAACTCAGAAGAGAAACAAAAAAAAGAGACTTGCTTCTTCACAGCCCTTTCTGTTTTCCCACTGATCCTGAAACAACCCAGTATATCTCAATAAAAATGAAGAACCACTAAGTAATATCATCCACGGTATTTTAGCAGGATGGGTATGCTCTTTCATGTATTACTGATTACAACAGAAATCTTCATCAATATAGTGCTTCATGCAAGGAGAAAAGCAGTCTCAAGACTGAAATATTTTAAAAGACATTTTAACACATAGAAATAAAAGGAAAGATGGAGAACCAGATTTCTCAGAAAATAACTCCTCCCTCCAGTCAAAGGATACAGAGAAGAGGCTATTATTACTGCTGCATTTACCCTGGCCTACATGAGCTGTCTGAACACAGAACAGAACATTAAGTGTTCTCCTGATTTTCATCCCTCTAGCTGTTGAAATCTAAAATAAGCTCTGTAGTCTTTCCAAATTGGAGCTTTGAACCAACTTTTGAAATGTCTGCTGTGATTCATAGGTCACAGAGTCCCCCTCCTCATTATTCAGTTGCAGAATTTACAGATACAGTCTTTTTGCTTGTTTGTTTAACCACACCAGAAAGAAAAAGACTATCATCAACAGTGTTTACAAGGAAAAGGAATGAACAGCAGACAAGCAGCCACAAGTGCTGTTTGGTGATGGGGGACAGGACTGAAAGTTTGAGTTTTAATAGACTGCTTATGTCATCATAAGCTTACTCCTGTTTCCCCTCTTCTATCTTCCTCTAAATCTTAGCCTTCTGATGATAAGCACAGGTTCAACACCTACTTCCAAGTCATCCCTGATCTTTATGTCTTAAATGATTTATGAAAAAACAAAACAACAACTCTTGTGGCCTTCCAAAGAGAAAAGGACACTGTCAAAGCAGAGACCATGAAATTAAGCAGCAATACAAGATTACTGAACATTAATGATCCTTGTTTTCCAAGTCTGAGTTAGCAAAACAAAACCAACCCACAATATTAAGGCATGTAGTTTTTTCAAGTGGCAATTATTATGATTCAAAACAATGTTTTCAGTCTCCAGAACAAACGCACAAAAGCACTCCAAGCTCACAAGCCACTGCTTGAAGAAACAAAGTACAAAAGGGCTGTATCAAATTAGGCTGGCAGACAGCAAATGTGAACCACAGGTGCTTTAGTACTTCAATTAAGTTAAAACTCCAGGACTCTGCCCCATGTGCTGCTGATGCCAGACACACAGGTTCGAACAATTGAGTAAGTTCACCTGGGGAAGGGGAGAGGTGGAGCAACAATCACAACTCAGCAGGCTATGAAAAGCCTGGGAGTAGCAGCAGATAGTCTAGTTCCATTACCAGTCACTTCCAAATACAGACAGACCAGGGAGCTCAGATGACCCTAGTACCACCCTTACCATTCCACAAAAACAAGAGCATAGAAGTTCTTTAGAACCAAAATTCAATTTCTAACCTTAAAATATCCATTATTCATTTTTACCAGTAAGGCACCTTTACCCATATCTCCTCCTTCTATGGTTTGCGATGCAGAGTTCGGCTCCAAGTCAAGCTGGCAGTGGGAAACTTAACAAGCAACCCTGCTGCCCTTTATTTTCATATCAGCCTGAGGCTTATTAAGAGCCATCACTGTAAGTTTACACTTGGTCTACAAAAAAACCCAAACCACAAAAACAAAGCAAGAAACCAACCAACACGCAGCTCAACACACCCAAGCCACATCTAAAGGAAGCCACTTAGCATCTATGGCCCTCCTCTCAGACCTCTGCAGCAGAAGACATCCAGGGAGATGCCACTGAAGGACATATATTTTAAAGTATTTATACACATAGCACCTATTTTTATTGATAGGCAGACATACATATTTTTTAAGTCCCTCAGAGGCACGTGAACAGCAAAGAAAAAGGTTATTTTTTACCTTATATTCTTCAATCTCTTCTTCATCAGCTTCTCCCTCATCTGGGTACTTGCGTTTTGCATTTGGTGCAGAAGTATCATAAGCAGCCCTATAAACATCCAAAAGAAATCCTGGTATAAAACAGTTTCTCTCTCCAGAAAGAGCATTTCAGAAATCTCTTGATAATCTGCCTTGACTACATGTTTCTGTTACAAGTTCAAAATTATTTTAAAACTTTGTAAATAAGTCGTCGTTCTCTCACTATATTTGAGACCAGCACAACTTCTTAAGAACAGGGCTCCTGAGAACAAGTTATCTTGCTTGCTTTTTTTTTTTTTTGGTCTAAAAAGTACAGCTTATTTTAATCAAATCAGTACATCTAAAAAATTAGGCCTGCTGACACCAGAAAATTACTATTACACATGAAAATTAGTAAGCAGTTGCTACTCTGTCCTAGACATGGCTATTGTTCTACAAGAGCTTTTAAACTAAACTGCCCCTTAACTGCTCTTGGGACAACGCAAGGGTCATACCCCTAATTCACACCTCAGTTTTCACAGAATCACACCATGGGCAGCCCATTCCAGCACCGACTAGGCTTTTGGTAAAGAAATTCTTAATATCTAGTTTAAGCCTCCCTTGGTGTTTCACAATAGCTTTTTAATACAGGAAGCAAAAGTTAGCCGTGATTTCCATACTGCTATTAGAAGTAAACAGCTAAATCTAACTCACCTTGTTCCAATTTCAGACTCGAGTACTTATTTTCTTTCACTAACTGTATGGTTCTCCCTAACCAGGAAGATTTTGTTTTCGCTTTGGAGCACAACCTCACCCCATTTTAAAGGCCTGCATTACTAGCCAAACCCCCCAGTTTCTAGCTGAAGTTGCTCCCGGATACTGACCTACACGTCTCTCTTGTCTCGGCAATCTCCCGCTGGTCATCTTTACTGTTCAGCACGGCACCAATGCTGTCTGCGTTTTCCGCTCCTAACTGAACAACGGGGAAGACAAAGTCGAGCCTCGGTTACCACCGATTAAAAACACACCCGGGGAGAGCCCGAGGGCCCCTCTTTACACACTCCCTGCCGCCACCCAGGCGCAGCCTCCTCTCCCCCTGGGGCCAAACCGAGCGGCCTCCCGGGACTCGCCACTTCCCCCTGCCCACCTGTCGGGTCCCCGGGGCCAGCGGCAGGGCCGCTCCTTCGCCTCAGCGACGAGCGGCCGCCACAAAGGCCGCGGCCGCCGTTAGCGGGACAGTCGCGGCTGAGGCGGCGCGCGCCGGCTGCCCGCGGGGACAGGGCGGGGCCCACGCGCTCGAGCGCCCAGGGGCAGGGCCCGGCCCGGGGACGGAACGGCCCGGCCTCGCCGCCCGGGCCGCTCTACCTGCTGCGCCAGGAGCTGCCGCCGGAGCTTCTGCCGCTCCCGAATCTCCTGCAGGCGGCTGTTCATCGCCGCGCAGCCGGCGCCCGACACCCCTCTTCACCGGGCTCCCGCCTGGTACGTCACTTCCCTACCCTCTTCCAATGGAGCGTCTGGGGCGGCCACGTGACGCGACGGCCATGCCGGTTGCGGGCGGCGGAGGCCGGGCCAGGAGCGCCCCATCCGGTCAGCGTTGCGCTGGAGAAGCGGCGGCCGCCTTTTCAAGTCATTTTCCCTCGACCATCGCAATATGCGGTTCATCGCTTACTCCAGACAGCCAGCTGTGCGCTATCGTTGGCGAGCTCTTTTCAGCGGGGTGTACGGGGCAGGCGCTGCACAGCTGCGACGCTCGCTGCCATCTGCTACGGCCTGGGGCCCGCACCTCAGCTCCGAGTGCAGCACCGGTTTTTTGTCGTTCTCTGCTGAGGCCACATCACTACTTCTCTCCTGCACGTCCCTCCTTTATGCACAATTTCAAAATCCAGCGCAGTTATCTGTAGGCTAATCTTTATGTTTAGCCAACATCTTTCTGATTGCTTAAAACGTTCTGGTTTGAGGGAGTTTTGCAAAGTCCTTAAAGCATTTTTTGCCTGATGTTTGGTCTCTTTTCTGCTTCCTCCTTCCCCCGCTCTTGTATTTTATTGTCTGTCTTTTAATGTATGTAATTTATATTGTATGCTGCTTTTCATTCTGACAACTATTCATGCTGTAACAAGAACAAAGACTGAAATAAAGGCCCACGGTCTGGATTCAAAAGTTGTGCAATAAACTTCAGTTCCTAACATCTCACAAAAGGAAACTTAACAAAAGAATAAGGATACATTACAACTTAGCAATATAATTACTGCTAATGTTTGCTCTCCCAAAATAGACCAATTTTTCCTGTAACTCTGTTCCAAAGATGTGGACAAGAGCTGAAATCAACGTTCAGCTCTGTTCCATAGAGCGTGGTGCTCTTCTGCCGGATTTTAGTGCCAGGTACTGATATACGTGGTAAACATGTCAATGACGTTATGCAGGTCGAACTTACAAAGATGAATGTAGGGAAGGGAACCAGAGCAGTGCAAACTAATTTCCAGCTACTCACATTTCTCAGTGATAGAGCACCCTAGAAAAATGATAGCGCTTTTAAAAGTTAAAACACAATATACCAAGAGGTGATTTTACCTCCCTAGGGAATACATTACTAGCTATACTGTCCTAACTGTGGAAACATTATGGAAAAGAAATGCTGTCTCACACTACAGCACATCACTTTGATGTTGTTTGCTGTAATGAATACAGTAGAAGTCCTCCCAGAGTAACAAAATCCCTTCCTCCTAGATGGGATATGATGAAGTCTGTGGGAGCCTGCGCTCTGTTTTTAGAACTGGTTGCTAAGAAGAACTAATCTTCACAAACACGAATGGCTATGAAAGATGTTACTTTATATACATACACTACTTCAAAAGAAAAAGCTTGTATTTTTGCAGGATGCTCCTTGCCTTTCTTCTTCATGTATGCTGTGGGTTTGGTCCTCTGAGCCTTGTACAGAGTCCGCAGTCAGTTTTTGTCTTTTAAGTATCAGGCCAAATTCTGATGGTCTGGAGCCAAGAGCTACACATGCACATATACTGTACCACAATCCAATCTATAGGTTTGGCTTTGATATTGGTGCTTTGATTACATCATGATTTTCTATGGCCTTGAATCTTATCATGGAATCATCAAAAAAGATCAGAATCCTTGAGTCCAGCCTCGTATCCTGATGTCATCCTTGACATAGTGTCAAACCTACAAATACACAATGCAGGAAATGCAGCAGCCTCCCTGGGCAACCCACACTGGAGCTTCACGATACTTAACATTCAGACTTTTTTTCCTGGTCTCCAGTATAAATATTTGTTGGGAGGAATTTGTAACCTCTACTCCATATGGATAGCAAGAGAAAAGCATTCCATACTGCTTGCTGAGAGTGTGCTGAAGTTCATTGGCTGCTCCTCGGCAGCGGTCCCCAGTGTCTGGGAAGGCTGCTATCCCATTCCTTTTCCCCTCGCTGTGCCGCTGCACTTCCGATCCTCCCGCTTCCTGGAATCTCATCTAATTGAGTCAACTCCTTTGTGAATGCATATGCCCCAAACTAGACATCCATCTGCAGATGAAGCTTTTCCCAGTGCTGGGTGAAGTACAAACATTATGTAGCATGTGCTGGAGGCTACCAACCTGTTCAGGGATCTCCAGTGCAGCTTTTTATTTTGCAGCCAATGACTTCTTTGACCTGCCTTCAACTCTGATCCATTATCTAGATTTTTTCCTTCAGATTTATTAAGCCAATTGTCTTCTCACCCTGTTTTTATTTTGGTGGTAATTCCTGAGTACATTACCTTTCACTTCTCTTTATTGACCTACATTTAATCTTTTAAATTATTTCTCCTGTTGCAATAATTTTGAATTCAAACCCTGTCCTCCAGCATACCTGTATCTACTTCCAACTTCCAGTGTTTGCCTCCAAATGTAGTAAGCAGATGTTCTATGCCACTTTCTTTAACCACTTACAGCATTGTAAACTATTTATAAAACATGAACAAATAATGGTATAATTTCACACCCGTTTGGGACTTGTGTTATACTGACATATATTCAAATCTAGTCTACACCACTCAGCAAAAAACTACTAGCTTATTTTGTGTCAGTAGAAATGACTGTAAAAGTTACAGAGAATTAGGCCCAAGTTGCTTAATTTATCACTGTTCTTTCACTTTAATTGTTCTTCACATCACAAGCCTCAAAATAAATTATGTCCAATTAAATGGCCCAAAAATTCATAAATTAAAAGCAATGAATGGACTGGATAGATAAAATAAAAAATAACTTTATCTCTTAACTCAGACAAATAGAGAATGGTGAGCATGGACTAACATCAGACTTTTTGTATTTCATGTCCTTTTCCCCCATGGTTTTAGTCAAGTACCTAAATGTACCTCTTTAAAAATACAAGTTGGTACCCTCAACTTTGGGACCTATTTTGAGTACGTGATAGTACCCACAACACCCAGTGAGTGTGGCTCCACATGCTTTTCTACCTCTGCCTTAGGCTGTGTCCCTACCAGATGGCAAATCTGACTTAATGAGCATATTGCAAAAACACCACAACCACGAATCTACACAAACTCACTGTAGCAGTTTAAATTTTGTTTAAAAGTCTCCCAGAGGTAACTTAGTAGCAGCAGATTTTTTATTAGCCTAGTACTGCTTGTCCTTAGTAAGCCAACACACAAGCAGAACAGAGCCTTCAGAAACAGCCCCCCAACACTCTGGATAATTTGACAGACGTGCTGTGATTTCACGCTTCATCTAGATCACATGTCATTGCCTTTCAATCCAGTATTGTACATGTCCTTTGTAATGGGCATGAAGCCTTGATGGAGCATGTTCCTCACAGCATGAGAGCTGCTGTCTCTGGACCAACTGATCACAGCCTCCTTACTAATGTGGAGGTGACTACTGAAGGGAATTTTGAAAGAGATGATTTAATTTCTTTGCTTTTGCACAGCATTATATATTTCATTTCACTTTGTCAGCAACAATAAGTAACTAGCACACAAATTTTTTAAAACTTATACAAATATTTCTAATTCGCCTACATGGAATAAACTCATTTAGTTTCTTAAGAACTGTGAGCAAAACATTGCTCTGGCTTCTTCAAGCAGTGCCCAACATTGCCAGAAGAGCAGTGGTATTGCAGTACAGCTAGAGAAGCTTTTTGAACTGAACTTCATTTTGCTGTAACACCTGGATGGGTCAAGAAAGCATTTTAAGTACTTGCATTGAACTTGTTAAATTGCTGGGAATGAAAATGTTTCCCACTTTTAAAATTCCTCTGATAAGCATGTTTTGTTCTAGAAATGTCACAGACTACCAAAAATACAGAACGTATTCTTAATTCAAGGCATTCTATTTACAGCTATTTAGGCATGACATCAGGAAGCACTGCTTTACCACGACGGTGGTCAAACACTGGAACAGGATTCCCAGAGAGGTGGTCAATGCCCAAGCCTGTGTCCATGTTTAAGAACAGTTTGGACAATGACCTTAACAACATCCTTTAACTTTTGGTCAGCCCTGAAGTGGTCAGGCAGCTGGACCAGATGGTCTTTGCAGGTCCCTTCCAACTGAAATAGTCTAGGTCAGTTCTGTTCTATTCTTTCTACTTTAGTCTAGTCTAGTCTATAAATTCCCTGTGTTTTTTTAAATACCGAAAGGTAAGATTTAGATTTGAAGTGGGAAAAACTGGTTTACACTCTAAGGTAAACCATATACAACAGTGGAACTCAGAACTAAGAATTTCCCGCATGGTTGACAGACAATCTGGGTATTTGAACTGTCACAAAGACATGGACAGTTGTACTGCACTTGTCCCAGCTCACATAAGCCCACCCACCATCAAGAGTTCCACGGAAGTCGCTGGGACTATTCACACAGAATAGACAATGCAATAGTATTAAATGTGAATAAGTTTGGTACAGTATGACCCTATCACATCTTCCTTACTGCAGGATATCGTATATTTTTTTCTGGAGCTGTAACGAGTTGTGTTTTGATATTTCTCACTACCAAGATTTAGGTGCTGGACATATGTGATTTCAGAGGTGTTACCCTGCACACTACAGTCATCCACATAGTTTGCCAAAGGTGACATCCATATTTTATCAGAGATTAACACATTCTTCCTTTTGAAAGATTCAGTCAATCATGGCAGTTAACTGAGAATCCTCCTCCTAAATTTCTAAAAATTTTATCCAGAAGAGTCCCCTGAGCCCTCAAGTCCCGCTTCACTTGGAGATCAAGTGCTATGATTACTGCCTTCCCACCAGATAATGTGTTAAAATACAACTGTCCTTTTAACAGAAATGTTTGTATGTCTCAAAAAACAGCCTGTGAAGAGAGGATGGAGCGCAGCTTTATGCTGTATTGCAGCTAGCCTTGTACTTACTTCCTTGCTTTTTAACACTGCCCCCTTAGAGGCAAATCTGTAGAACTTTTTATACTATCTGTTCTAACGCTGTGCTGAATTTGATCCACTCCCCTCAAGGGCAGTACAAACCTAAATTACCTGACATCTGCTGGCTTTATCATTATAAATCAAAGTGTTAAAGAAGTGTGAATTTGTTACGCTTTGAATAACAAAGAAACATACTCCATACCACCTCAGTGTTCACTGACTTACAGACTTAACTCTATAAGCACTGAGATCAGAAAGTACTATGTATGACTTTCCTGCTTTCCCTAGGTTTCTCACACAAGATACTGTGTCCTATCACACTTGCAAAACAATGCCATACATTTTTACGTTTAAATATGGTACTTGTGCATATTTTGTATGACTATAGTACCTTTACTTTGTCTCAGAGCTGGTTGGTTTTGTACTAAATAGCAATGAAGGTGACTAGATAATTAAACTATACAAAATATCAGAATATGTGGTAGTTTTGTATACTGAAAATCTCCTATGTCTGAAGTCTCTGTATTCCAGAAAACTCATCTATTACTTCATATACACGGTACTTTTCCATTTTAAATTTGGTTTTGATATGATTTAATGTTTTTCTAAGATACCTCCACAGCTAACTAGACAGAGTATTTTGCATCAGCATGTTATTTGGAACACATATCCCTGAATTTATGATCTTCTTTTCCTTGTCTCCCATTTACTTACATGTTTTTGAGACCATTTACAGTGTCACCAGTTAAATGTGGCTTCCACAAATACTCCGTTTCTCAATATCTGCATCTTAATGTTTTCTTGCCTAAGTTTATAGCATACTAAGTTAAACAGCTCCTAGATCTGCTGCTTATTTCTACATTCATGCCAGTTCACTATCCACTGTGTTTTCTGTGTGGCTGTGCAATAAACTAGATCAGGAAAAAGATCCAGCTTATCTTTTAACCCAGTCTGAATTATTTTGCAGCAAATGTGCAACCACAGCTTCAGAAGCACCAGAAGTACAGACAGCAGGCAGTAAAGAAATATGAACGATGTTACTCCAGAAGATGGCTTATAGTTAAATGCTAGAGCAAGAAGTTATTCTGCTGCTTTTTACTTTTCCTGCGTTCTAAGAAATTCAAAAAGAAGCTTCAGGAAGAAAAACCTATGTGTAATCATAATTTGCCTTAAGAAAGAATAAGGGATGATTAAGCCAATGATGAAGATCATAAGAAAGCAGCTAGTTTTGCCAACAGAGCAAGGGATCTTGGGAGTTCTTTGCCCCCTTTCTTCACCCCACCCTTCCCACAGCTCCCGAGAAACATTTTCCACATTCTGTGGTAACGAAGGCCATCTAAGTGCAAATGTCAGTCACAGGTCTGCACAATGCCAGCGTTGTTCTAACTACAAGAGTCATACGTAGTTCAATAGTGCAAGGTCAACTCCGAAGCCATCTTGCACAGAATTGCCTTGCAAATCTATTTAGATGGTAGCCTCACCTTATTTATGTTAAAGCAAGCGTAGCTGCATTTTAAAATTTCAACTAAAACGTTGCAAGGAGGCACGAATAGCCAAGTACATCTTTGTGCATCACTTTATGGGACAGATTATAGTTGTGTGCATAAACAGGAGGGGAAAGATGGCAAAAGCATCGTGTCTTGCTTTGCATTTCAATTTGCAGACCAAATGTCCTCACGATAAGACTTGCTCTAATCTGAAGTACTTGCTTTTCAAGATCAAAACCACTTAGAAATTCAAAGTCTATAATGCTAGATATGGTGTCATGGACAAAATTATTCCTGCTCCAACAAGTAATTATCTCTTTTTTCATCTTTTAATGCTGATTTTATATGTACTAATATACTATACTTAAATAATTGTGTACTATGTCCGTGCATTATGCACTAGCATAAAAACAGATCTGTAACTCTTTATCCTTTCTCATTCCCAGTAACAGATTTTAATGTTAACGAAGATAAATTAAATACTTGAAGGGTTATTGCACAGATGTAGCTCTGCACTAAAGCAATTCCTGCATCCCTCTAAAACTCTGGAGAAAAAATTCTTATT
Source organism: Megaceryle maxima (assembly GCA_024605025.1). NCBI lineage: Eukaryota > Metazoa > Chordata > Aves > Coraciiformes > Cerylidae > Megaceryle > Megaceryle maxima. Next base: position 19,076 of record JANHGN010000171.1, read on the forward strand.
TACACATTGTAGGTAAATTACTGGTAGATTTTCTGCAGAACACTGAGAAATTCCTGCAGGAAATATTAGAAATGCCTCGTTCCATTGCTGCAATTGGGAAAGCGACACCAGAGGTAGATGGAAGATGAAAACACAAACCAATCCTGCTTGACTTCTCTTTGTGGTTTGTGATTTTCATTGCACTTACAGCTCATAACAATTAAAGGCAAAATTCTGAAATTGGTATTATTAAGAATGTTTTTCAGAAGATTAACTCTGAACAAAGAGAAGACATCTGCTACCATTCCAGACATAAATAATTGGAAGAGGACTACCTGCAATATTTGTAAGAAGTTATTTAGACAACTGTGTTTATAAAGCATTGTTTACTCCAGAGAACCTCCTACACCACGAATGTCAGAGGAAACTGTAGAAGGTCATGTATCTCTGCTCAGTGAGCCAGTTGTCCTCACTGACAGTGGAGGTTTTGAATACACAGGGCTTCATCCTGTGCTGTCGCAGGCTTACTTAATGTTGACTGATTCATAAAGGCCATTTTCTACTTGAAAAAGAGTCCAAAATATATGTTTTGTGATGAAGAAGACATTACAAGTTGGGTTTTTTTCCCCTTTTCTCTCTTAGATCTAAACCAAAATGTTAAACACTTCCAGATATGTTAAACATTTTTACAAAGATGCAGCCTGCCCATTGGTTTTGGTTTGGTTTTTTTCCCTCCCTCTCTTTTTTTTTTTTGGTGGGCTGTTTCTCCAGCATGTGCACAGAATGAATCATGTAGAGAGCTTCCATTTTAAAGGATGGACTCTATGAATCGAGAAACAAAATGCATATATACCCAGGGTAATCAGGTTTGGAACTGAAGGTTCCATTTCTTAGCAATTCTTTGTGAAGATTGTTAACAAATACCACTTTCCATTCCATTTCTTCAAAATATCCTCTTTGGCATATTCTTGCCTTTTGAAATATGCTTATTTATAGAACAACTACACAAACTCACCTTTTTCCTAGCTAGCAGACTGCAACATATGTGATGCCCCACTTAATTCCTATTCTAAGCATAAGGAACTAAATCAGCACTTCTGCTGTACTTACACAGTCATGCTGGGACACTCCTGCTCTCATGCTTGGGTCTCACTCCCCACGCAGACACATGGCACTGCAAACTTGGGATCTGCTAAATGGTCCTGCTGGGAAAGGAACAGAAAGGAGCGCTTGGAAGTTGCTCATGGAAACAATATACAACTCAGCCTCGAACACCATCACACTGCAACTGCATGAACAGGACTGTATGTCGTGCTTGTTGTACGTTCCTGGGTGTTGCTGAAATAGCAGCAACAGCATAAACAAATCCTGTCTCCAGTCTTCCCAAGTTTTACACACAGTACTCATATGACTGACTTCACATATGGAGACATCACAGTGAGCAGATGTGTATCTACTAAGAAGGAGTAGACATGAGGAGATACACTTGCAGAATTAGAGCCTTTACTGAATGCAGGGCTTTTTTTTTTTTTTTCCCTTAAAAAAAAGTTTTTCAAAGAAATACCTTCACATTTCATTGTTATTCAAAAATACTTTGGTTGGGTTTTTTTTTTTTTTCTGTGCAAAACTTTTTATAGTTTTAAAATGATGTATAGTTACTTTGGATATGTTAAAAGGATCTTGGCTGAAATAGCATTTTCTTCCCCTCACTATATTAAACAAGAAGTGTTCACTAGTTTTGCATGATTCAGTTAATCTTTCAGTTTTAAATGTAATGTTTCTTATCACCTTATAATATGAACTCAGCTTGCTGTACAAGAAACTACTTAACACTTTAAAAAAGGTTTTTCTATGATCTCATTACTGTGTGCACCGTGTTATGTGGTAATGGAAACCTCCTCAATTACAGGCTGTTCAGTTACATCCTGTGTAATGCAGGGTCACCCTATGAAGCTTATACATAATCACAGACAAAAGGCCTATTCTCTTCCATATAAGCAGAAACCCAAATTAATTTTGAGTCAGAGTTGGCAGGATTTCAAATTTCTGCTGCCCATGTTTGTTAAAAAGAATGAGATTACTGAATAATTTTTTTTTAATAAGAGTGCTGACTTATATCCTAAAAATGTTGACTCATTATGGCACCCATTCTATGGCCTATTTTGCATGTGGAAATCTCGCCTTGCTTCCTCTCCTTCTAGTCCTGATTTCAGCCCCCAGCTGGTGCTGTTAGATCTCACTCAGTGCCCACTACATCACAGGCATAAGGGTTTTCCATTGATTCCAGCAGCTGATCTACTGGCCCCAGCATACTTGATTATGTGAAGAAATAATAGTAAGGAATTATTAGCTGGATAGTCTGAAAATACCTTCGTTATGACGTGCTGTGTCTGGCTGTTTGGCTACATTCTCTTGGCTTTGGAAATTCTCATATATCGCATTGCCTGAGGTCAACCGCTGCTCCAATCTGCCGCATCTACATTGCTGTTTAACATGGTCAGGAGGGAATGCAGGAGAGAACACCCTGGTTTAGGGCTATCAGTAGCAATGAGATGGGACTGACTCAGGCCCTCACTTGTCAATAGTATTTTCACTGAATTCCACCGATAGCTGGAAGTGCTCAGCTTTTCTAAGATCCGTAGTGAAAGCATATTGTATGAGCTACTCAGAAATAAAGGTAAGTAGCTTTACTGAGCACAGGAAGAGGCTAATCGGGGAATTTTGCTATGGATTTAAATGGGAACAGAATTAGACTGATTCTCCAGATGAATTTTAAATGCTTGATATTAAACATTTTTGAAATGCGCTACTATTGCTGCACCTATAAGCCACACATCAGATACCTTCAGCTATTCACAAGAACTGTTTATTGAAAATTAGTCCTCTGAATACCCATAATATCATAATGAAAATGAGCTTTCAACAGTTTTGTACAACAGAGACAAAACTTTCTAAGGCATCCAAATGCGCTAAGAACATCTTTTATCTGGCATCTTTTTAAAGCTCTATCAGTTCTTTTTTATTTCTAAACCCTACTGTTATTTTAAGTGTGATGTCCAAAAGAATCAAGGTTCTCAGAAAACACACCGTCTGTCCATGCAATTGTTTCTTTGTCTTTAACTTTTGACCGATTGTGAGACATAGGACAGAGGCAGGAGTCACACAGATAATGATCTCCCTACAAGTGTAATAGAAGTAGCCCAGCAGAAGAGAGTGATTTTATACATGTTACCTGTAAGTGTCACAGCCAAAGGAAAAACTGCTACATGAGCTTGCACAGTTCAAACACAAGAGAAACCATATTGTAAATGCTCTAGCCAAGACAGAGCTGCTACCAAAGTGCAATGCATCCTGGAAAGCCAAACTACATTAGTTCCAGTATTTCTTAGAAAAGGGCCCCTCCTGCTTACAGTGAAACTATTATCAGTGTCATCAATGGAAGCCAGACCAAGGCCCTGATCTGTAAATTCTAACAAAAGCATTATTGCCTGTATCATTAACAGGCCTCACATCACAGCGAAAGCTAACTTACAGTTATCAAAACAAATTAAGGCTCATTCTCCTTATACAATTGCATCAAAAATAACAATCACGATAAAAAGTGAATGATCAAGAGTGAATCTGTACGTGTGATCATTCAGTTAAACCTGAACCTTGTCCCGGAGGGAATCATTATGGCAATTAATTTTCACTTCTTGATGTTCCTTTTAGAATTTTAGTTACTTCCAAACCTTTTTCCCTTTTTCCTCTTTTTCTCCCCACCTCCTGCTTAGTATCATTTTGCAACCTCAAGCTCAAACACATCTACCCTACAAAGGGAAAGAAAGTTCACTGCATGGAAGATTCCCGCTGGCCCACACACCTAGAGGAGACAAATGAGATCAGAATATATGAATAAGTACCAGGCTCAAAGCTTTGCCTGAAGTGTTCTGCACGGTTCATCACACTCCTCTGTTCTCTTCCTCTTGTGCTGATCAGCAGAACTCTTCCTCTTCTATAAGCTAGAGAAGGGGGGAAAAAAAAAAAGCGCTTAGGTCAGGGAAAATGAAATATTGCTGTTACTCTGAGGCCAAAAGTGTTTACTAGGCAATGAAGAAAGCCTTAACCAGCCAGGCTGAGCATGCCTTTAGCAAGTCCTTCCAAAGGATAAGAACAACTAAATTGCCATGACAGCAACAACTTTTCAAATTATTTAAAAATGACTGTGAGTTGCTTTCATGATAATATCTTGTATATACTCAAAAATGTTGAAAACAAATTAAACTCTTGCCAGTCCTGACAGCTTCTAAACTAATGCATATTCATACCCCCAGAAGAAACCTCAGAAAGAGCAGTCTGTGTGCTTATATCCTCAAAGATGTGATAGCATAGTTATGTTGTTGTAGAAACCCCAGCAGAGTATTGTTTAACTTTGTGAGTGATTAAAATACTAGGAGTAATGTTGCAATAATAAATTGCAGAGGAGCAGAACTAAAATGAATATAGGTAACATCGAGCATGCAGGACCTGCTTTTCCTTACCATGGGAGCTCTTTTCTTCTTGTAAACAAAAGCTTAAATTGGTAAAGTTGCATTTTGCACCCTTTGAACAATTTGAAGGCCACTGTTTACTGGAGATACACAGAGCCTGCGTGGAAAGCAGAAAGCCCACTCTTCTAGACTCACCGATGTGCTCACTCAGAAACCAGATTAACACTTCTCAGTCAAAAAAAAAGTGTAGAGGAGAAAAGATACTATAGACAGACGAATCTACAGACTCACATCACAGACCAGTTGTCAAATAAAGGCGGTACGCTCTATGAGGCAGTGTTGGACCACGCAAAATATGAACAGTAGTAAATTAAACAATAACAAACAGCAGTAAATTAAAAAGAAAAAAACAGCGGTGAAATAAAAAGAAACAAACTCGAAATAACAACTGAGCAACATGAGACAAAGAAGCAAAACTAACTGAGAGCCATCCCGGTAGAAAACGGAAATCAGAGAGGATCAGGCCATGCAGAATAACTCTGCAGAGGCCGGGAATAAGCAGATTACTATTCAGAGCACACGGGGCTGGGATAAAGCTAAACCCTCGAAGACGTTTCTCTCCACGGTATTTGTTCCCAGCCCCTTTGTTTCCCGCAGACACGTCTGGGGCTCTCTCCAGTCCCCTGCCTCCGCAGCCGCCGTCCGCGTCCGTTTTGTCTCTCTGTCCCCGAAGCCGCACCCCCCCGCCCCGAGACAGGTTTTGCCCGGTCTCCTTTCTGCTCTTTGTGAGGCTGTCGGGAGAGTTCGGGGCAGCCACAGCCTCAGGCAGAGAAGGTGGTGGCTGGTAGGGGAGCCCCAAATGCAAGAAAGAAGTGGGGTGGAGGGGGAGCCTGCGGGGCTGCGGCGGTACCTCGAGCACCGATGGACGCGGGGGCGCCCGGGGCTAGGGAGGGAATAGGAGAGAGCTCCCGAGGCCGGGCTGCAAGGTCGATGTGCGGTCCCTTCCAAACCCTCGTCGGGGCTGCCGGGAGCGGCTGCTGCCTGGGACGGCACGGCCGCACCGCTCCCCACGCTCCGCGCTGGGGAAGGCTGCGGCAGGTAACCGGGAATGCCGCCTCCGGCCGTGCCGCGGGTGCTGCGCGCCTCTCCGCGCCCCGCTGGCGCTGGCCCTGCCCCCGCAGGCAGGGGAGCCAGGGGGAGGGCAGCGGGAGTGTGCGGCGTGGGGGATTAGTGGGACGCCACGGCCCCGCCTTCCCCCTTCGCATCCCGGGCGCGATGAGAGGGGGAGATGGACCCGAGCCGCCGGGACTGGCACCATGACATTCGCTGGCTTCGTGGTGGCGCTGGTGATAGGGATGATCCCCGAAACCCGCGGGCTGGGGCAGGCCTCTCCCAGCCTCCCGGCCGCCCCCCACCAGCAGCCCCCGGCCCCGCCGCCCCCCGGCGGCTGCCCCGCCGGGGGCTTCGCCGCGGCCCAGC